>JAWQFJ010010960.1:0-15749 GCA_034096865.1 Theodoxus fluviatilis
TTCAAACTAGTTGATGCCCAGGTGCAACCTATGTTATTGTACTCATCCGAATTGTGAGTTTTGAGTGATTGTTCGGTTGTTGAAGCCGTCCAATTTGCAGACCTTAAAACGATTTCTTAATGTACCCCCACAAGCGCCAAATATTATTGTTTATGGTGATACGGGTAGGCACCCCTTGTACATCAACGCTACAATTAGAGCAGTAAAATACTGGCTGAAGATATTAAAAATGGACCCGTCCAGATATCCCCATAAAGCATATAAGATAATGCTACACTCGGCTGCTAGCGAAGCCTGGGCAGAAAAGATGGTCAGTATTGTATATATACCATTTTGGTACAGTGTGGGAAGAGCAAAACGTACCGCGAGAGAAAGAATTTTTTAGAGAACTTAAAACATGCCTTTTAGGTGAATACAGTGGTATACGGGTTGAATCTCTCATGAAAAGTTGCAGATACGATTTCTATAACTCCTTTAAGACTCTCTGGGGCAGAGAAGACTATTTATTTGCACTAGACAAAAAAGCATTTCGTGACGTGTATGTTCGTTTCCGCACTGGCTTCAGCGATCTGTTTAATCATAAATACAGGTATGTAAATGAAGGTAATAGCAACTTATTCCTTTGTCCAGCCTGTTATGAATCTGAGGAGGACGAAAAACATTTCTTACTCGAATGTCCATTGTACCAGGTTTTGAGACAGAAATACTTTGCTAATTTGTTCCACGGTGGTGACATCAGTGTTCAGGCGCTCTTGACAACACAGAACGTGAATTCTATACGACAGGTATCAATGTATCTATATTATGCATTTAAAAGAAGGAAGGAGGCAGTCTGTATTGCAATGGCCGATGAGGCATACTATGTATAATCTAATTGTGATGGGCCGGAGGCCTAACAATAAACTAAGTTCGTTCGTTCGTTCATTCGTTTGTTCTCTCTCTCTCCGTTCGTTCGTTCGTTCGTTCTCTCTCTCTCTCTCTCTCTCTCTCTCTCTCTCTTCTCTCTCTCTCTCTCTCTCCCTCCCTCCCTCCCTCCCCATATCCTTCTCTCTGGTCTGGGAGTTGGCACTCTTGGAAGCACTGAAGTCCTCTCACGTTTACCCTCTAGCTCTCTTTCATTCTTGGAGTCACCGGCCATGCATGCCGGCTGCACTCCATTTATTCTAATTCCTTGTATTTCGTCTCTCCCTCCTCCTATCGTGTGTCATGTGTGTCCTGTGAGTAAGATGCTCATTCTGCTTGAACAGCCAAACTTGGCTCTCTTCTATTAGTCTAGAAGGGTCACGCATCTTTACCTGTACTTATTCCGACAAATTCAAATTTTTTCGTGAATAATGGCTTTGAATAGCATACAAAGACTGCTGAACCGTAAAACTCCATACATCCATCAGCTCCTTGGGTTTTTTCCTTTTAACAAAGGCGTCCAGAACGTTAGTCGTTTTGATTCACATATATCTCGTTCCGTATCGTAACTCTTATTACAAACTGTCCTGTAAGTACGCGTGCCACAAAGCGATGCGAAACGAACAAATGGTTTGTCTCGTGAAGCGGAGAAGATTGATTTGTCAAAATTCAAATGCAATGAACACTTCAAGCATCAGTACACATCTATATCATATTTGGGTATATAAAGTACCGAACAATAAGTGAATGACGAAATCAGCAATTTGCGCATTCAGCGACGCCGTTGGCGACAACACAGGAGATGCAGATGACGCGAATCGAACAGAGGAACCAGAAAAGCCTAAGGCTGCCTCATGGTTGAATGGTGCAGTGTGCAGTCGTGCGTTTCTTTAAGGCCAGGTTCAACCTCAGAATGGAAGTACCCTTTCTAGACCTTGGAGAAGTGAGAAATTTGGATATGTGGAAGATGTTCATGTCAGATAATGATTATTAAGATTTGGAGGATTCAGGTCAAGGTCATTCTGACAAAAATGGCTGCCATGTCTAAAAATAGTAACTCTTTCACTGGTGATAATCTCAGAACTGATAATAGACAGAATTCTGCAATTTTAACCACATATAGTATGACTATAGAGCTGAATTGTGAACTAAAAGCTAAGGTTTATACAATATACCTTAATATTCATGATTTTTTTATGATTTTGTGTAAAATTTCAGCTTCCGTAACACCCAAAGTGAAAGCAATTTTTGCATTTTCTCACTGATAAATTGACCTATAAACTCAATTGTAGATCAGATTAAAATTATGTATTTGCTAAAGAAGTCTACCAAGTTTCAAGGTGATTGCTTTAGTAGTTTTTGAGAATATACAAAGTAAAGTTGAGTCCTGAACTGAAAAAACCGAAACAGAAAATTTGATTTAAAGTCTTTATTGATCAATATCTACCTAATGCAAAGAGTGAAAAGCATGGTATTGCTACATATTCATTTTCCAACTACCTAGAAGAAGTACACAACATTTCAACATGATAACTCAAGTAGTTTTCTTGTAGGACTGTACATTGTTCAGTGATTTGGCCCTCTCACCGAAAACATGAATTACATGAAACTGGAAAACCTCCATCAAATTCTCTTTACATGAAGATTGCTAGATTCAGTGTCCCCCAGGCTGGTAGTCATCATCACCCTTCTGTGTGGCACCCTGAGAGAGTCTTTTGGACCTTCTCATTGCTTTTGCTTTTGAAGTGCTTTCTTGGAGAGATGACTTCACCCTTGTGGCATCTAGTGCCCGAAAGCCAGCCTCTACATACCCCCCACATTGCAGTTTCAGAGACCTGAAAACTGGCAGCCTCCCTACCTCTCCCTCATTGAAAACAATGACAGCATCATAGGCAGCCAGTTCCAGCCTTTTTCTTCCTACAAAGATAGTCTTGGGACATTTAGCCCAGACCAGGCTGTGGAGGGTTTCATTGGGATTCTGTGTGCCACCATGGGCACAGGCTTCTAACAGTGTTTTGTCTGTGAGGGCAGTGAATACTGGCTCTATCTTCTCTAGTACAAACATGGGGAAGGCATTTTTGTTTGCCTTTTCATCATTTCCCTGTTTGGATGGACACCAGTTTCCGCAATCACTGTGATCTTTCTTCCTATGTTTCCACACAGCCCACACTGCACTGCTCATCCCCTCAACATTTCCTGGATTTGCCCTTATTGCTGCACCATAATGGCCTTGAATCTGTCTGATAGCTTTCTGTGTCAACCCTGCTTTCCCCCCAATCCCCTTGTACTTCTTTCCCTTTTCTTCAAACTCTTGATTTTTGCATTCTTTCACCTTATCCATCAACCGCTTCCCCATCCTTTTTTGCACGTGGCCACAACATTCCAATTTTCTGATTTCCTTCCCTTCATAGATAGGTGGATCTGCAGTGTGCACTGTGTGGAAACTCTTGGAGTCCCCATCCCCAAGGTAGCCTGTGTATTTGAGACCATACTGCTGTTCTGATCTTCTAAAAATCTCCAACATACCTGCTGGTTCCATGCTCCCCGAAGACCCTTTGTGATTCTTCATGCATTTTTCTGCATGTGTTTGTTGCCAATCCTTGAACTCTCTTTCTCCCAATCTCTTTTTGGACTTGGCACAAGCATCACAGTAATTGCTGGAAACATGGATATCCAGAACTTTTGCAGGACCTTTGGGATTCACAGAAAGTACAGTTGATATACCATTCTTGCTGACAAAGCCCCGTCTCTGCCAAGTGCCATCACAAGACACAGTGGCTTCATCACCAGGCAGAGCACTAGACAGTTCTTGTGCTGCTAATTTCATTGTGTTCTTTGCCACTTCCTTTGTGGCAGCAGCAATCTTGTCTCTCTGCTTTGCAAATGTCTGAGCACTAACTGGTGGAGGCATGTTCATATTTTGGAGGAACCTCTTCCCCTTCCGATAGTGACATCCAATGCTGAATGTTGCAGCTGCAAAGCGAAGATTAGTGTCCTCAGCACTGGACTTCAGAACAGACACATTTTCACAAATGTCACATGTGAAAGTCACCGTGGTGGAAACCCCCTGTCTTGTTTCAGAAACAGTGCATGCAGTGTTCTTGCATTCTTTACATGGGAGATCTTTGATGAAATCTACTAGTAAAGTAATATCCATCAGTCTATATCCATACAGTTCATCTCCAGGAGGCCTACCCACTGCGGATGTAGAGGCTGCTTCACCAAGTTTCTGGGATGAAGCAGTTTGTGGCACATCTTCAGTTTCAGCAGTCTTCCTCTTTATCAAGGGCCCAGTGAATCGGTTTCCATGAAATTTTCTTTTTCCATTTCTGCTCATGTTGATGCGGCATCGACCTGAAAACAATTACATACAATATGTAGTTTCAGAGCCAGTCCAACTATTTGAAGTCATTTCATCACTACTGTTCATTGAATACAAAGATTTCTCAAACAAGCAATGCGAGATGTACAGCAAAGAGCTGAATACTCTCTCAAGTCTCTGCACATTCATCTTCGGCAAATGTAAACAAATCAACTTGCTCGTTGAGATCGGCTCTGTGGCCGCTGAAAGTGATCTCGATCTGTTGATTTACATCAATCTGACACAAGAAATCAGTAATACACTATACATTTACAAGTTTACGGGAACATACCTTCATATATGCTTGTTTTCCGTCGAAAAATCAGCAGTAGTGAGTCGAAATAACGATCGCAGGGAAGCGAGGCGTGTTGGAGGCGGAAATTCAAACAGCTCGAGCCTCACTCTAAGCTGCGCTCCGATTGGCTGGTTCCTTCCCTCTCCCATATGGTCCATAGTTAAGCGAACCAATCAGATTGAAGGTTTTGAATGCATAGAGTGATAACAGTTCTTACAAAAAGGATCCAAAATGCTGCGAAATAGTGAAAAAATTATTGAAATCGGTCGATTAGTTTTTGAGATACAAGCATTTTAAATTATGAATATTTAATGAAGTATTTATTTTGAAACTCCTCTTGCATAAATTGAGTATTTAAACGTATTTAGAGACAGATTTGGTAAATGAAACTCGCTGACATCGTTTATGAATACACAAAACTATACAATGGTGCCACGGTCGCTGGAAGGCTTCCAGATCGAGGAGTCTTTGAGACAGACGCGACATGTCCACGGCACATCATCACCGAACGGCTCCGATTGAAGCAGCGTGGCAAATCGAGCAACGCGTTGTCTTCTGGCAACTCCTGTCTATGACTCGCAGACAAAGGGGAGTTCGTGACCTCCAGGAGACATCGTACGTCAGCGCGTTTGAGCTGTAATGGACCGGAGATCGTACCCGCGTCACACCTATTTGTATTTTCTTCAAGCTTAAGCTTGTCCCGACCTCTCCTTTGAAGCACGTACGTGGCTGAGACTGTTGAGAAACAATGCAAGGAGCCCTATAGAGGCGTGACGCATGAGTTCTGCTGCTGCTTGGTGGCCACTGTTTGGGACTTTGGTGGCCACTGTTTGGGACTTTGGTGGCCACTGTTTGGGACTTTGGTGGCCACTGTTTGGGACTTTGGTGGCCACTGTTTGGGACTTTGGTGGCCCTCCTCAGGAGTCCAGCATGGTGCCACAGGCAACCAGGGAGAGGTAAGCGGCAGAGGAGTGAGGTAACTCGGAATTCGTGACATCATTCAAGCAAGTAGTCCCTCCCTCCGATCATTCTCTTGCGACGACGACGACGACGATGACGATGACGACGATGATGATGCTGATGTTGATGACGACGATGATGATGATGACGATGACGACGACGATGATGATGATGATGATGATGATGATGATGATGATGATGATGATGATGATGATGATGATGATGATGATGATGATGATGACGATGACGACGACGACGACGACGATGACGACGACGACGACGACGACGACGAAGACGACGACGATGATGATGATGCTACTGCTGCTGCTGCTGCTGCTGCTGTTGATGATGATGATGATGATGACGATGATGATGATGATTGTGATTACGACGACGACTAGACGATGACGATACCACCGCCACCAGATACTGATTATAACAACAACAACAACAACAGCAACACCTACAATGATGCCAAAGGATGCCACTCGAGGATCTGTGCAGCTTCGAACACCGCACCCAACGGCCCCAAGCGACTGCAAGTTAAGACCGTTCGGCCACAGAGATTGCCTTTCCTTGCGATCTTCTACCGATTATGAGAGAAGGCAGCAGGGACGCGTTGCTTACGCTGGGAACCTTGGAAAATCTTGCGAGAAATAGACCGGTGTCAGCATGTGTATGCGAAGGTAGCATTATGTAAGAAAGCATATGCTAAGGTAGCATTATGTAAGAAAGCATATGCTAAGGTAGCAAACTGACACATGTTGACACCGACGTATTGTTTGCCAGCTAGGTAGGCTAAGCAACGCTCTCCAGTGCTGTGGACAAAGACAAGGAAGGGAAGGACCGAGGCAACATGGGGAAAAACACAGAGTAGGCGTTACGTAGCAGGTGTAAATTTTGATCAGAGGTTGCAAATCAACCATTGTTATATGGTAATCATCTTGACAACTCGTGAAAAGGTCATGTTCTAAATAGCATGAGTTCTTCATGGACCCCGGAAGAAAAAAGCAAACAACTTGTGAATAACAATGCCCTCAGCCATGGCTTCAATAGAGACATCTCTCTATGCACTCTTTTTCAACGAGAGAATATCAGCAAAACTGCCACAGACAAAATGCATGGATGGAGGGAGGGAGGAGGGACGGAAGGAAGGACGTATGGATAGAGGATGTATGAATGGATGGATGGATGAATGGATGGAATGATGGATGAATGGACGGACGGACGGACGGATGGACGGATGGACGGACGGACAGACGGATGGATGGACGGGTGGATGAATGGATGGATGAACGGACGGATGGATGGACGGATGGATGGATGGACGGATGGATGGACGGATGGATGGATGGATAGACGGATGGATGTATGAACAAATGGATGGATGGATGGATGGATGAATGGATGAATGGATGGATGGTTGGATGGATGGAATGGATGGATGGACGGATTGGCGGACGGACGGATGGACGGACGGACGGACGGACAGATGGACGGACGGACGGATGGATGGACGGACGGACGGACAGACGGACGGATGGATGCATGGACAGGTGGATGAATGGATGGATGAACGACGATCGGATGGATGGACGGATGGATGGATGGATGGATGGATGGATGGATGGATGGATGGATGGACGGACAGAAGATAAATGGATGAATGGATGGATGGACGGACGGCGGGACGGATGGATGGGGGATGGACGGATGGATGGACGAATGCATGGAAGATGAATAGATGGATGGACTGACGGACGGACGGATGGATGAATGGATGGATGGATGGATGGTTGGATGGATGGACAGTTGGATGTATGGACGGATGGATGGAGGATAAATGGATGAATGGATGGATGTTTAGACGGATGGATAGATGGATAGGCGGATGGATGGAGGATAAATGGATGAATGGATGGATGAATGATGGATGGATGGATGGATGGTCAGATGGACGGACGGATGGATGGAAGATAAATGGATGAATGGATAGATGGACGGACGGACGGACGGACGGATGGATGGATGGATGCATCGATGGATGGACGGATGGATGGATGGATGGATGGATGGATGGATGGATGGATGGATGGATGGATGGATGGATGGATAAGGCATTTAGGCCTGTCAATCAGTCCTAAAAGGCCGTGTAAGTCTGCCGACTACTCACATCATTGCTGTTGGTTTGAACATGAGCCAGGCGACTCCTATTTGCAAGTTGTTGGTTGTGGTACGTATGTTGTTGGAAGACGAGGCGTGTTTCCCATGGAGGAGCACTCCGTTGTACAACAGCAACATCTCTCCGGCAACCAGTAGACGCTGTGACTGTAGCTTTGAAAAAAGGTCTAGACCTCGCTGTGCCGGGCTACGGCCTCTACGATGAGATTTATGTTTAAGATTGTAATTCCAAAACGAGATAACAGATAGCCAAAAAAAAAAAATTTATTTTTTCTTTGGGTGAAACCCTGACCTTGAAGACCATTTCACCAGAATCCGTTTTGAACAATGTGCGTTATCTGGTCGAATAACGAAGGAACTTACGATCAAACTGACTAGCCAACCGACTGAAAAATACAATCACCTTTGCGGAGATAAAAAGTCCGTGCACGTGTTTCATCACTGCTCCCATCAAATTAGATTAGTAATATTTTTCTCTTCATTATCTCACTGACGTGAGCAAGCGAACTAAATGCATCGTACTTAACCGTTTTGCTTCCGTCCAGACATTTATGACTGAAAGAAAAACAGTCAGAACAAATCACAAGGCAGTATCAGACGGTGAGACCACAGTGCATAATGGAGAGCGTCGGCATTAGCGAAGTAAATCATTCTTCCGTCGGCGGGGCAGTAGCGGCAACACATATTATAGAGACATCGGATCCTACGCTGCTCCCATTCGTCACTACAAGACACCCAACGACTGAGTCCCCCACAGCGCCCTCTAGCGGAGCTTCCTACACCACGACGGCACCACGGGTTCGTAAGCCAGCGGTCCTGGGACTCTGACATCGAGTCAACGAACCCTGAGGTTTCGTGTGTTTGCCTACGATCCATCATCTTCCTCAGTTTCTGACAAGACTAATTCTCCTGATTATGATCAGACTGGATTAAGTGTTTCGCGGGGAGATTTCATTGTTTTTGTCAAAGCGCTGCAGGAGGGACGCGGGAAAATCCCAACCAACAAAATTCAAGTCGTGGCTCATCTGGAAGTCGCTGCGAGGACATCAAATCCCATAATCCTCCACGCGGAGTTCATGCAGAGATAACTCAATGAGTGATGGATCCATCCAAGCGGCAGACGAGCTGTAAACGCGAGGGTCGGGTTTGCGCACACCGCCGGGTCTCTTGTTTCTGCACAGAGGGAGGACGCGGATCGTGGATCACACAAACCGCTATGGTGGTACTGTATTGTATAGAGCAAACGTCTTATCCCCGAAGGAAACGCCAGGGGCTCAAAAGATGTATAGGGTCAAGATGGTGCCCAGACCACAAAAAGGGCATCTCGACCTTTGACTTATCCATGTAGAGAGGTGGCCTCTGGTGACGTCAGAGAGTCTGGTGGTCTCACGTGTCATGGCGACAGGCAGCGCTGGGTGGGAGGTGATGACGTCTTCTTGTGCCCCCTGCCAGATTACAGTGTTACGTGGTTGCAGGTCGACCGTTATGCGTTCTTTTAAGTCTGGCCGTCGAAGTGTGACTCGATATTAATGAGATGTTTCCTGAGGTGATAACTGCATTTGTCTCTCTTATAATTGGTCTGTATTCCGTGGACTTATTGAAATGCGAATTTGTTTGGCGTTCTTCATATTGTCTCTCGTCTTTTGTCAGCTACTTCTATCTCAAGCAGTATTGCCATTAGATCTCGATCGCTGCATCTGATATATTTTTTGCACTGTCTCGATGTTTTTTCTTGCACCTGGATCAATAATGTCATTCTGTTGGCGTGAGCGTGCATTTCATCGATATGTACATTCTTTCTTCTTGGTGGTGTCTCGGCGGCCGAGGGAGACTGTGTACTGTCATCTCTTATAAATGCGCATGTGGCTTTGGGGACCAAATTCCGAGGCGCACAGGCGACCACAGGTGGGGCATGGAACGCCAGACGTCAGGGCAGGGGTTAGAGGTATAGGCGGCTCTGTGCCGTTGCTCTCTTGCAGTATGTGTATATATAATGTACGTGACTTTTATCGGGACAACATTGACAATTCATGGCAGCCCATCCTCCTTATGGAGCGCACTACGCACGATTATGACAACCATTTGCACAGGAGTTGCGTTATTCGATAAACCAGGAAAGCAAAGCAAGATTATATGCGCCGCAAAAACCCAGTAAGCCACAGCGTGTTAGCTCTCGGTACTATTGATCAGCATCCTTCACCTGGAAAATTGCGTCAGGATTGCGATGCTGGGAAGTCATTCCCTTGAAGCGTGTTACACACCACAACGATGCGGAATGCGTTCATTCAACAAGGCGTGATCAAGCAGAGGTTTCTTCAAGGCGTGGTTCTCCCTACAACGCGATAGGTACGGCTGACTCTGTCAATGTGCCCGTTATAAGGGGTGCCTTTTCTCTTTTTCATTGAGGTTGTTGGCGGTGGCGCCTCAAAGACACCGAAGGACGGGCAACTAATTCCCTGTGGTAAGAAGAGTGGTTGAAGGGTCCAGTGAGCAAGTCCCACAGATAAGTACAGCCACGGCATTGGATTTGTGTGGCTCCTGGAGATTTCTGGAATGATATATATATATATATATTTTTTTTTTCCTCTCTATCTCTTTCTCTCTTCCTCATTCTCTCTCTCTCTCCCTCTCTCTCTCTCTCTCTCAGACCATAATTGTACGTCCTTACTCTTCTCTCCGTGCCTGCACATCTACCACCACCAAGATGGAAACATGCTTCGTCGACCTTCTTTTGGAGGTGCGCCAGCGTGTCAGAGAACGTCTTTGAAGGACTCCTTGCCGGGCTTCCTGGGAGGCAGGCCCTTGAAAAGAGCTCCACAAAGATCCTGGCTGTCGTGCTTGACTCTTCCAGTGTGATGTAACCTTATTGTGTCAAAGGCGATTCAACGGAGGCGCCGGTTGTCCTGTTCTTGCATTCGTCTTGGCACGGGCTCTTCTCGTGCGACGTGACTTTGCAAAATTCGCCTGATCTGTTATCCCATTATTTCTTTTCATTCTCTATTGTAGCGTATTGTTTCGTTTTAATGAGCTAAGAAATGTGATGGTGTTCAAGCAATGCGATGGAGATGAAGAAGAAAGATGAAGAACGGTAGAACAGTTCCCCGTTTTAAGTGCGGTGTGTATGGAAGGTTTTGGGTTCTCCTGTGTCTGTGGAATACTCCCCTTTGCGGTGGTATATCCACACGTGAGTAAAATTTCTTAATGATATTTCATTGTATCCATTCAATTTTATAGTTGTAGTGTTTGAAGAGTTTGTAATTACGACCCCACCCGCTGATTATTTGTTCGTCAACATAAAGTCTTTTCCAACCTCGTCCTCTACTAGGTGCTTTCAAGACCGTTTTATTGAGTTCTGTTCTTCGAGTCTTCGGGCAGCATTTTGAGTCTAAGACGGCTCACATACACACGACACTGTGAACTCAGAAAATCGATCCAAAAGATACAAAAAGCCAGTCTACGAACTTTGAAGCTTAATCCTCCTTGCTTTATGGTGAATTTTGTCTCGCACTGCTTGGTGCTCATAGAACTTGCACGGTGTGCTCAACCCAGCCAACCCTGACAGCTCTCTCCATTGACAGACCTCCAACAGGCGAGTACTCCTGAACCGTGACGTAAGCGGGGCAGATCGCCTGAGCCCATTCCAGTCCACTAGAGACTTCGCCTACCGGCGAAAGTGTCTCTAGCACAGTTGACATCACGTGATGAAAGGATTTCGTCCGAAAAATTCAAATGAGGGTTACACAAGAGGCTTGTGGGATAGCCGATCTGCTCCCTGACATACGCCGTTAAAGTAGTTCTAAGGCTATTTCGCACAAAACTCATAACTTTCTTTCGATACAATAAAATGTTTGTGTTGAAATGGAAACAACATTTGACACCTGAATGATTTCTGTATACAGTGGAGAGAGAAAAAAGTATCAGAACGAACTATTTTTGGCGTAATACTGTAATGCGAAGGGTTGAGTCTATTTATTACGCATTCATTGCGATCTGTGCCAGAGTCAATACTGACTCGGGTTCACAGAATGCTCTTGAGCCCGGACGGGTGATGCGAATGTGGTGTTGGAGGAGAGGTGGGTGGTTGGAAGAGTAAAGGAGTGAAGCCAGAAAATTAAATATACAGGAGAAGAAGTTGATAAGGGTTGGGAGTGAATGTGAAAGGTTGAGCGTGTGGGGGGAGAGCGATTACGGAATCGAATAGTGAATGAAGGTTTATTGTGGGGATTACGCGGCCTAATTCACAAGAACCTCTCAACGGAACTGTGGCAGGAACTGGAAGTGGGGGTGGGCATGGGGTGGGGTGTGTTAGGTTGTGGGGATAGTGATGGTGATAATATAGAGTGCAGGTAATGTGGACAGAGAGAAGGGGGTGGGGTGGTGAGGGTCATGACAAATTTAGATTTGAAATAAAATGCCTTTCTTATCCCACCTATCTCCCCCTTCTCTGCTGCTGGAATGGAATGTGACAAACAATTGATTTGTACACTTTGGTTGTCCTCTTCCCAGCTTACAACACCTGAATGCAAAACCTTTTAAATGTCGATGCTACATATTTGTTTACACTTATATTTCCACCTCATGCATGTGACATGTTTGAGACACACACAAAACTCTACCCACAAGAAAGAGTGAAGAAATTGTTTGTTGTGGGCAAGGATAGAAACCGAAGCGCTGTGTTTTGAATAGAGAGAGGCGAGAATCCAAAACGAGGTGGGATGTACACCACGACAACAGGCAGAATCTAGCGCGCGCAACTGACCAATGAAAAGAAAGCTTACAAAAAGATGCCCGGCAAGTACCAACCTACTTCGGTGCTCTAGATACAGTAGTAAAAGTATATATATATAATAGTAACATATATGAAAATATAGGACCGGTTTAGAAATCTGGTATTCTGGTAATGCTGATCAGGTTTTACCGATAGCGCTCAGCCTAGACCGCACCCGCCACCTCGCCTGACTGACTTAGCCTGTCCGGGGAGTTTCACCTAAAACCGGACGCGTTACTTTTTGTCACGTTTGTGACCAACATCAGCGTCGGGCCCTGGAGTTTGGGCGTAGAGACCACCCGTTGAGAGTCAAACGTGGGATGGAGTTAGAATATAATGCTTCACCCGTTATTGATAAAAACTACGGCTACGGAACCTGCCGCCATGTTGCGCCGTTTCTGCCTGTCCAAGCAGTATCTGAACTCCAAGTGACCCCCAGCCTAAAGGCGTCCTGTCACGTTAAAAATCCTATTCTAAAAATACATCCCACCAAGAGACTGTCATTGGTCGATATGAATAGATCTGATGTCACTTTCGCGCCACAAGCTAATTTTGCCATGCTCATTGGACAGTTGGTTCGCGCCTTTCTACATTTGGATTTCAGAGGGTTTCCCAGGTCAATGGACGCTTTTCCCGATATCTATTAATAGTGGGGACGATTTTGTTGATCTCTGGCCACGCGTGAGTGTAACCGGAGATAACCAGCACCAACCTACATACTCCCTGTGGTAACGGCCGGCTTAACTTTGAAAATAGGTCTACCCCAGCGTGGGCCTTGACTTCTCAGTTCTGCTGTCCAGAGTCGCAGAACGGATACTGGTAACGGCCGGTTTTACTTTGCAAAGAGGTCAACGCCAGCGTGGTCCTCTAGTTCTGCGATAATTTGCACTTCCTCCTACAGCAAACACAGCCTTAATTCCTCACTTATCAAGTAAGTAAATCCTTTTAATTATTTACTCTGTGTGTAGTATATAATTCTAATGTTACAGTAAATGTTTAGGACGGTTTCAGTTTGATTAGAGAGACGATAGCTCGTCAACGCCAGCCAACGCCACACACAGTTGCGTCCCTTGCTTTGGGATTTCCAGATCTATTTATGTCTCTTGGTGGGATCTATTTTTAAAATTATGATTTTTAACGTGACACGCCCTACCGCCTGGACCAAGACCGCCGAAACATGGCTGCTAGGTCACCGTGACCCAAACTTCTTGTTCCCTCTGTCTCTCTCTCTCTCTTTCCCTCGCTCCCTCTCCTTCTGTCTCTCTGTGCGTTCCTCTGTTTTCTGTTTTTCTCTATGTTTTCTCTCTCTCTCTCTCTCTCTCTCTCTCTCTCTCTCTCTCTCTCTCTCTCTCTCTGCGCATGCGCCACAAAGATAAGTACCCTTCTTCATCTCTCTGACTTGAAATTGAAATAATGTAATCTCTCGAAGGCGTATTGACATCAAAGACATTCATGTATGTTGGTACATTTGTAGTCATCATTTCTGGCATGCCCCAATTCCTACAATGTAGAAGAGAATTTGATAATTAACACCCCATCTTCTCTCGCTCTGGCTTCAAAGCATGCATCATGCTCAGCCTCAGAGGCCGTGCCTCCAGCACTTTCAAATCTGGCGCGCCCACTGCCAACGCTCCTGCTACAACTGAAATCATCACTGCGCCCAATATCCCAGCTCCCACGGCCGTTGGTTTCAGCGCAACCAACAGCACATCTGCCTCGCCAAGTGTGCTCACAAGGTCCAGGCGGACACAGTACGAACTAAATAAGCAGGGCACCGTTGCAAAGATTCGCTCTGCTGCGATGAGGCTGCATGTGTCTATTAAAAAAACAATAACGACAATATTGTAATAGCTTTCAGTGCAGCATCGTTTATAGCTTTCAAGTGTGTTGCAAAAACTTTCTTTGGCAATGCGACGCACACATTGGACAAAACAGAGAGAACAGTGACGACAACACTGAGAAAAACTGTGAAGCGTGTCCTAAAATACAGGATCTCCCTGTACCACACAATATCCTGAGTATTAGTGAATGGACCAAATATTACAATTTTCTGGGCGGACTTTAGGCATCTGCTAGAGAAAGCAGATCTATATGTATAATGCAGATACAATATTGAAGCCTTAGACAACGTGAACAGACTGTTGTCTGAGGCATCACAAGCCAGTTGCTACACTTCTCCTTCTCCATCTCCACATTCCGATTCTAGGAGTCCAACGGATGACTGCAGTCGCCTGCTCCCTGTGACCCACCATGCCACGGAAGAAAAGGAAACCCTACACCAGAATCCCCCCCCCCCCCCACGGCCTCCCCGAGACAAGTTCCTATCCCCTCCCCTCCCCAATGTCCAGTCTGAAGCATCCTGTGAGGCATCCACTCCCCCCATCATCCCCACCTCCCCTTCAGACAAGAGATAAGCCGCCTCCCGCAACTGATGACAACAGCTGCCTTACCTCTATGACCAACCCTCCCACCTCCAACACCCCCTCTCAGCCTGAAGAGGAGGTTCTTCCAACCCCTTCACCTTATCACTCCCTCCACTTCCCCCTCCGCCCACTGAGTCCCCCGAGTCCCTTGACTACAAGCAAAGGAGCCATACAACCAGGGATCACAACTCAACACCAACTCAAGGCTCTTCGCATTTCAATGAGGAGCCTGTACCAAATGGTCCTCAGAACTTCGTTCCTCCAATGGTGTTCCATGAGGGGGGCACTGGCATCATCCCCACTACCTCTGACACAAAAAGTGCCAGTTGTCAGATGACGCCTGCCCTCAAAAGTGACTTGCCTGTGTATGACTCGGAAAATGGGGACACTGGCAACACCCTCTCAACCTCAGACACAGACAACGCCAGGTGTGAAGTGCTGTCTGCCCTCCCAATTGACGTGAATGTGCTTGACTCGGCAAATGCCCTGCAACTTCTGCATGCTGACTTATTGGACACAAAAACACAGCTCACAAACAGAATCAAAACCCACAGCACTGATGTTGTCAAGTCCATGCAAGACATACTCACACGCCTGGAAAAAATACAGCAAGATATCACATCACTCCAAACCACTGTGCGATGTCTTGCAGACAAACAAAAATCCTCCAGACGAACACAGGGATAACTCTGCAAATGCCGACAAACATCCTCTCAGCCACTGCCTGACTCAAACACAAAAATGAACACAGGAAACAACTCAGCCATGCAAAGAACAGACACTGCCTCGAATGACCATACACCAGTAACCAAATCCACCCCTGCACCTCCCTCTACCCTGCTACACAACAGGTCCTCT
>JAWQFJ010010961.1:0-2500 GCA_034096865.1 Theodoxus fluviatilis
ACGCCACGAGCATCCGGCGACACTTGTTTAAATAACTTCGCTGACGTCACCAAGTCCAGCCAGTCCAATCACTACTGTCCATCCCACCCCACTCTGACTGGTCAATTCACAAGTTGAAATTCACTGGTTGGTCAGCGCTAAAACGCCAGTGAAGTCCACTACACTGGTAACGCTTTCAAGTTATTCACATGCACAGGGGTCAATTCTGTACTGACACCGGCTCAGGGCAATGAAAAAACCTCTAAGGCTACGGCTCAGCAGACGCATAGTAAACATTTCTAATAATACTAATAACCACAAGGCATGAAAAAACGTTGTCTCGCCACAACCTGAGAGTAGACAGCTTTAAACATGCTTAGAAACTTTGATGACACACCCATTTTTGCCAAGACCTTCCACATGCACGTTCTGTCCACTGAGTCAAAGGCCTTTTTGTAGTCGATGAAAGCTGCGTACAGCTTGCCCCTGCCCCCACCATAGACATGTTTAACCACTACAGAATGAAGGGTAAAGATATGATCTACTGTGGAGTGTTCTGAGCGGAAGCCTGCCTGTTCGGAACATATTTTGTCTCCATCTTCTGCCCAAGCTTTTAGGCGTTCAGTTAAAATAGATAAAAACAATTTGCTCACAACAGGAAGCAGAGAAATCCCTCTGTAGTTCGATGGATCCAGCTTGTTACCAGTTTTGAATATGGGTATGATAATGGATCGACTCCATTTCTGAGGGAAGTACTGCCTTTCATATAGGCAAACGAAGAATTCAGTGAGGAAAGGCAAAACTTGGCTTCCGGCCATCTTCAACAGGTCACTTGGGATTTCGTCAATCCCTGGTGCTCTCCCACCTCTCATCTTTTTGATTGCCCACTTTACTTCCCCTTCTGTTATCGGAGCATCAAGGTCTTCATCGAATAAAATACATTGAGCTTCTTCCTCTGCAAGGCACGAGGTAGGGACAAGTTCATTCAGTTTAAAAAGATTTCTAAAATGTTCTGCCCATGCATCAATGCCGATATGAGGCAAAGACATTCTTCTATGTGTTGCCCGGTGTACCAGTGACCAAAAGGATCTTGGATCTCCCACTTTGTTTATAAGTTGATTGCATACGGATTCATTGTATGTGCGTTTCTTTGCTCTCATTGTTTCTTTATAACATTTCCTAGCTGTAGCATACAAGTCCTTATCAACTGCTGCACCTGAATTCCTGTATTCAGCAAGGGCTCTCCTGGCTTTGCGTTTGGCATTTCGACATTCCATATCATACCATCTTGCTGAGTTGCATGTTTCTGGCTGATGCAATGTCACATTCCGATACATGCAATGTGCACTAGACAACAAGGTGCTTTCAAATAATTGCAGGGCAGCATCAGGGCTACCATTTATAGCATCGCGAGCCTGCGCCAGACCTTCTTGAAAGTCAGGGGATTTCATACACTGTTTGATATTTTCCATCTTGTCTCTGTCCCAGATGAGTTTTGATATTGTAGTTTTGCGTGGTCGTGTATGACTGTGGTGAACTTGTTGGGGACCAATGACAACTTCGAGGGGCATGTGGCTTGAGTGTACACTCTCTGCCACCTTTAGAGTAATTGGGCTACTAAAATTTTCTGGCGAAATTATACAGTAGTCCACCACACTTACTCCGTGTTGTGATATAAAAGTATATTTTCCATCCTTGTCATCCTGAACGCTCCCATTCAGTATACACAGGTGGTGGATTTCGCAAAAGTTAATTAACATCTTGCCAAATCGATTGGATGACTGGTCTTGAGATGACCGCACTGTTGTGAAATCCGAGCAGTAACAGCCTATCTCATCAGATTCCCCTTCACTCATACAGGTATTTTCATTCCCATTATGCAAGTTCCAACACCCAGTCCTTGCATTGAGATCTCCACAAATGAGTAGAGCTGCCCTGGGAAATTTTTCTTGGGTTTGCAGAAAGACATCCTCCAGAAGGTGAATGTTACATTTTACAGGCCTGTCTTTATAGTATGGAGAATCTGCGGAGAGAGAGAGAGAGAGAGAGAGAGAGAGAGAGAGAGAGAGCGGGGGGAGGGGGGGAGGGAGACAGACAGACAGCGGACAGACAGACAGACAGACAGACAGACAGACAGACAGGCAGACAGACAGACAGACAGACAGACAGACAGACAGACAGACAGACGTACGGACGGACGGACCAACAGACGGACAGAAGACAGACAGACAGAAGACACACGGACAGACAGACAGACAGACAGACACACAGACAGACAGACACACAGACACACACACACACACACAGATAGACAGACAGACAGACAGACAGACAGACAGACAGACAGACAGATAGACACACAGACAGACCGACAGACAGACACACATGCAGACAGAGAGACAGAGAGACAGACAGACAGACAGACAGACAGACAGACAGAGAGACAGACAGACAGACAGACAGACAGACAGACAGACAGACAGACAGACAGACAGACAGACAGACAGACAGACAGACGGAG
>JAWQFJ010010961.1:7500-47846 GCA_034096865.1 Theodoxus fluviatilis
TGATCCTCTACACTGATCCTCCACACTGATCCTCCACACTGATCCTCTACACTTATCCTCTACACTTATCCTCCACACTGATCCTCTACACTGATCCTCCACACGGATCCTCTACACGGATCCTCCACACTAATCCTCTGGTCACTTCACTTCTCTTCCTTTATCACCATCCCAACATTATCTCGACTCCCTGTGCAGCACACAACTACACTGCAAAGCAACGCACCCAATGTAACTTTCCCAATCATCCGGCTCGACGCTTACAGGTACTCGGTTTTACTCCTGGGTGGGGAGAAGCGACGAGATTCGATCATCTTTTTCAAGGTCGCAACTGTAAGATCCACGCAGCCTTGAAAAGCGCGTTCACTAGCCGAAAACAATCTCACATGGAGCGCCCTGACTCCAAAACCGTAGCCAGACACCAAACACCACATCTCTTCCTTGTTCTCTGCTCTGCATTGAAAGCCCAACTCAGGTGGGCTGGCCGCCTCCTTCGCATGGACCAGTCTCGACCAGCTCGTCATGTCCTGTACGCTGTTCTGGATCTGGGAGATTGAATTGATTGATTGATTGTTTGATTGATTGATTGATGGCGTTTTATGGCATATCAGCCTTTGTAGGCTAAATAAGGCCATTAAGCACAAAAATCACTAGAACAGTTTAGATCAAACGCGAATCAAGTCACAGTGTCCCTAGCTATTCGCCTCTTACGAATCGCGTAGGGAGACGCGGTGGGTCAATTCTTACCCCGAACCCACAGGGGGTCAATTCTTACCCCGAACCCACAGGGGGTCAATTCTTACCCCAAACCCACAGGGGGTCAATTCTTACCCCAAACCCACGGGGGGTCAATTCTTACCCCGAACCCACAGGGGGTCAATTCTTACCCCGAACCCACAGGGGGTCAATTCTTACCCCGAACCCACAGGGGGTCAATTCTTACCCCGAACCCACGGGGGGTCAATTCTTACCCCGAACCCACGGGGGGTCAATTCTTACCCCGAACCCACGGGGGGAGGATCTGGGAGGAATGAACGATGGGACCCCCAAGAGGCGCTTCAAGGGCTGTGTGAAGAAATACTCTGGAACAGCGGAGTACCACCAAGAGACCCCGAGTTCTTGACAAACCGCCCCCTGAAGGTTGTGGTTTGGAGGAGACCCATTCTGAACACAGAGATGTAATACTATCTCTGACACAGGTTGGTCACGTGACTTCGAATCCACATTCCAATGATTCTACTAATCAAAATTCAACATGATCAGAAGACCATTGAGAGTAAAAAGAGGCGATTCTATTTCACTCCAATTATTTATCCCGATAGATAAACACAAATTAGGTGTTCTAATAAAACTAATCTATGAGATTTTCAGGAAATCATTTGAGAACTACTTTTAGCGCGAACGTGTCTATAAGGTTGTAAACTGCCTTGCGCACGTGCGATTGTGTATATACAGTAGTCGCCGCTTATTAAAAACACATTGGGACCGAACAAAAGTGTTTTTAATAAGCGGCGTTTTTATTAACCGGCACTTCCCGCTTCACCAAGCCGTTGCGTTTCTTCCACCTGTTAAACCACCCATTTGTAGCTTTGAATTCGGAGCGACCAAGCTGGGAAGCAATCTGTTCCGCCTTCTGACACAGGATTGGGCCGTTTACAGGTGTGTTGCGCGCTTGGATAGAGTCGAACCACCGCTTTAAGCCATCTTCTGTCTCTTTATCCTTCCCGCAGCGCCGACGCTTGCGATATCAGCCCTAAGTTCATCTTCTTTTTTCAGTGTCTGGCACAGAAATGATGCCGACACACCCAAAATGTCAGCACCCTCCCTCAAACTTTTAGAATTTAGCTCTCGGTAGCGATCAAGCAAGTCCACTTTGTCTTTGGGTGTCATTTCTGTTCTTTTTCTTTTCTTTGGAGCTGAAGTTAAAGCCATTTTCTGATTCACTGCTTATCCAGCGAGACTAGACAGTGTTGAATTGACATCTGACGGTTTGCTGACAAGGTACGTGTAATCACTGTTCACACAAACGCTGAAGCGTCTTTAGTTGTCATCTAACGGTTTGCTGACAAGAATTCACAACCAGAGATCGACTCTGACCCTCCGAACTCGCTCAATGAAGTATAAATATTGCTGTTGTATTCAAAGTCCTTATAATTAGTAGAGTTCACAATATTACACTCTTGTGATTCGAATTTTACCGCACACAAGTTTTACATTCATGGGAAATCGATGTTTAGAAAATGAACTGGCGGAAAAATGGCTGCCAGTATGGAGTGTATCACAACAAGCGGAGGAATACACTCAGGATGTGATATGGCATTCAGCGTGGCTGTTCAGAACGGTGGTATGCATGTTATGGAAGAATTTAGGCTATCACGTGACCAACCTGTTGCTGAGACTATATTCACTAGTCTCAGCCACGCTGAATGCCCGTCCGTCTGTGCGCCCCCCCTCTCTCTCTCTCTCTCTCTCTCTCTCTCTCTCAACTTTGCTTTTTTCATACGAGAAATGCAATTTACTTCTGTTGGCTGGCAAGGGGTACTTTTTGTTCCGTTCAAGGTGTTTCCTCTGTGCCCCTGAGCTTCAATCATGCTTTTTCCGGCAGTTCTGAATGACTCCGTTTAGTGGATTTGAATTCAAACATGCTTTTTCCGCGTCTTCTTTCTGAGCGCAAATGGAAAGTTCTTTCCGGTGGACGCAGCGGGACATCCACTTGCGTGCGCATGATTTGAAATGGATACGGGGAAAATGTGATGTTACTGGAAAAAGCTTTGAGTCGTGCGCATGATTTGAAATGGATACGGGGAAAATGTAATGTTACTGGAAAAAGCTTTGAGTCGTGCGCATGATTTGAAATGGATACGGGGAAAATGTAATGTTACTGGAAAAAGCTTTGAGTCGTGCGCATGATTTGAAATGGATACGGGGAAAATGTAATGTTACTGGAAAAAGCTTTGAGTCGTGCGCATGATTTGAAATGGATACGGGGAAAATGTAATGTTACTGGAAAAAGCTTTGAGTCGTGCGCATGATTTGAAATGGATACGGGGAAAATGTAATGTTACTGGAAAAAGCTTTGAGTCGTGCGCATGATTTGAAATGGATACGGGGAAAATGTAATGTTACTGGAAAAAGCTTTGAGTCGTGCGCATGATTTGAAATGGATACGGGGAAAATGTAATGTTACTGGAAAAAGCTTTGAGTCGTGCGCATGATTTGAAATGGATACTGGGAAAATGTAATGTTACTGGAAAAAGCTTTGAGTCGTGCGCATGATTTGAAATGGATACGGGGAAAATGTAATGTTACTGGAAAAAGCTTTGAGTCGTGCGCATGATTTGAAATGGATACGGGGAAAATGTAATGTTACTGGAAAAAGCTTTGAGTCGTGCGCATGATTTGAAATGGATACGGGGAAAATGTAATGTTACTGGAAAAAGCTTTGAGTCGTGCGCATGATTTAAAATGGATACGGGGAAAATGTAATGTTACTGGAAAAAGCTTTGAGTCGTGCGCATGATTTAAAATGGATACGGGGAAAATGTAATGTTACTGGAAAAAGCTTTGAGTCGTACGCATGATTTGAAATGGATACGGGGAAAATGTAATGTTACTGGAAAAAGCTTTGAGTCGTGCGCATGATTTGAAATGGATACGGGGAAAATGTAATGTTACTGGAAAAAGCTTTGAGTCGTCGGCTTGATGCCGGTATTTGGCAAAAGCTGGCTGTGTTCCAGTGAGCTCCGCGCCACACCGAGGCAAGTTTGAACGATGAATCCTGAATGACACAGGAAGTTGCAGGCACGAAGCGCCACCGACCTTTAAATGTCACGGCATGAAGGCAGGAGAGAAGGGGCTGGAGGGAGAGGAGTGGAGGGGTCGAGGGAAAGGGTAGGGAGTAGGGGGGGAGGTGCATCTGGAGAGAGAGGTAGGGAAGGGGTGCATCTGGATGAGTGAATGGGAGTGGATTTGAGAGGGGAAGTGTACCCTAGAGAAAGCGGGTAGAAATGTTGAAGGGCGGATGCCGACAAATTCACGTCAAACGTCCCCGAAGGTCTGAGGTCATTTTCCACAGATACCTCTCCTGCCGTCAATTCCTCTTGGTACTCTTCGCCCCTGCTCCCCACACATCCCCCACCCCCCACCCCCCACCCCCATCCCAAACCCTCATCCTGTACCTCTCTTTACCCCCATTTTGATTTTGATCGCTTTTCACCCTCCCGGCTGACTGCCCCCCATCTCCTCCTCAGCCCATCCCCTTGTAACCCCCCCCCCCCCCTACCCCAACTCCATCCCCACCCCTATTTCTCTTCTCACACCACCCCTTGTACTCACTCCCTTAACTCCACCACCACCACCACTACCACCACCATCTCTCTCCTCAAACCACCCCCACTCCCACCCCTTGTACCCACTCCCTTAACTCCACCACCACCACCACTACCACAGGGCCGGATCAAAGTTTTTTGAGGGGGGGTGCTTAAAATTGTTTTAGGGTCTTCTCATCGAAGTGGCGAAGCCACGAGTGCGTGCCTGCGAAGCAGGCACGCCCCTCTAGGGGGGTCCGGGGGCATGCCCCCCCGGAAAATTTTGAGAAAAATGGTGCAAATCTGTGCAATCTGGCAGTGCGGTCATTTCCAAGAGTTTTTGTTTGGTCACAGATTCTTCCTGTCTCTGCCCGGGTTTGATTTGTCTGTGCGAGTAGCAAAAGGAAGGCATCTTAATTATAGCAGCACCCCCCCCCCCCCCCCCCCCTCCCTCCCCAGCTACCTTGGCTGCCAAGTAGAGTGTGCTTATACCAAGTGGAGAGTAGTACAGCATCTGGGCCCAGCATCTTTTAGCCCCCCCCCCCCCCCCCCCCTCCTTCCCAAGCTTTTTACTAACTATACTGTCTCTGCTACCAAGCAAAGTGTGCCGATATCCGATGAGGTGGGAAGTAGATCAACATATTTGAGCAACCCCCCCCCCCCTCCCCCCTTCCCCCAACTCCCGGCTGCCACGGTGGTTTTTTTTTTTTTTTTTTTTTTTTTTGGGGGGGGGGGTGCTCGAGCACCCCCAGCACCCCCCCTAGATCCGGCCCTGTACCACCACCATCTCTCTCCTCAAACCACCCCCACTCCCACCCCTTGTACCCACTCCCTTAACTCCACCCCAGCCAGCCTCGTGATGCTCCTCTCCTCTTTTGTTCCCTGTGCCCTCTGAACTTTCCACGACGCCCTGTCCCTGTGCCCCGGGCTGCAGGGCCTTTGTTCCGGTGCCGCCGGGATTACGGCGTCCCTCGTGCATTCTCCAGCGCTTGTCAACGTCTGCTGCCCCTCCCCAGCCGTCCCTCCAGTTGTCTCCCCTTGCTTTACACCGTGGAGCCATCGTGTTGTTGATGCAACTGGTCCAAGATGTTGAGGTCTCCCTCACAGCAGCCAGATTATACGACTTGAAATCATTCCCATTCTGTCGAGCTCACGATCCATGTTTCTCTTATTCTGGATATCAGTATGTTCAAGATTTCTGTACGTACTCAAAGGATTGGGCATGACCTTTTGTCTGCATGGAAATCGAATGAGCAACCTCGTGTCTACCTAGCTTGATCTGCCACTGCTGCAGAGCCTCCTTGAGTCGAAGGTAGTCCCATATTTCTTGTCCATTGAGATAAACAGTCAACTGGTTCGAAAGGAGTTCTTTCAAACAGTCAGACTCTAGTCAGCTTTCTACTGCTAGGAATGAAATTGCTCGGAGCTGTCGGTCCTGCATTCACTGAATGGGTAGTCTTAGAGTTTCGTGACCCTTGAGTAGTTTGTGGTGGGCGTCAGCAGCACGACCTCGGTATGTTTGCCGTTATCTAGCAGCTCTGATCATATCAAAGAAGGACGCACTGACTGCCTCTGTTAATGCCTCCCAGGTCCTGTGTATGTATAATGAAGTGACAGAATTCCTTAGTGTCCGCCTTCGCAGAAAATGCTAGGACTGACGTAAATAAGATTGTTCTTTTTGTTCTTATGACGGAGATAATAAGGGACTACTCCTTTTTTTAACACAGCGACAACTTTTTATTCTCTTACTCTGCAAGTCACCCACGATCTGTGGGCAGACACCGATTTTTCCTGGCAGGGTAACAATGCACTCAACGGATGTTCTTGATATAGTTTAGCTTAAAACATATTTCCAACAACGAGAAATTCCAATCACATTAAAAGGTTTTCATAGTCATGTGTCGTTGTAATCCGTTTTCAATCGAGGCAGGCTACAGCATTTCCCCCTCTTCCTTCCCAATGGCGCTGAAGACGTGGGTATGCGTCTGCCTGGTCTAGTCTGGTCTGCTCTGGTCTGGTCTGGTCCGGTCCGGTCCGGTCCGGTCTAGTCTAGTCTGGTCAGTTTTGGTCTGGTCCGGTCCGGTCCGGTCTAGTCTAGTCTGGTCTGAGACTGGTCTGTCTCGTCTCGTCTCGTCTAGTCTCGTCTGTCTGCCTGTCGGTCTGTCGGTCTGTCGGTCTGGTCGGTCTGGTCTGGTCTGGTCTGGTCTGGTCTGGTCTGGTCTATACTGGTTTTGTCTTGTCTTGTCTTGTCTTGTCTTGTCTTGTCTTGTCTTGTCTTGTCTGTCTGTCTGTCTGTCTGTCTGTCTGTCTGTCTGTCTGGTTCGTCTGGTCTGGTCCGTCCGTCTGTCTGCCTGTCTGCCTTCTGCACGCCATCCGTCCAACCTTTCTCACTTTCGTCACTCTCTTCGCCCACAACCCCACCCCCACCCCGTACCCTCCCCTCATCCCACCTTTCCTCTAATCTCCGAAATCTTGTCGACGTCTGTCTCATTTTCTTGATTGTCTCTTTCTTCCCCTCATCCACTTCGGTATCTAATTTTGTTTACACGTATAAGACCCCAAAAATTTCCGACGCTATTCTTGGTGATATAATTCATTAACCGTGTGCATGCGCCTGTTTGTCAGGCTGGATTTAAGCAAGGAAGAAAGAGTGACACTAGTGGATGAAGGCAAGAACTCAGAGGTTAAGACTATTTTCTTGAAGGGCAATCCGTTTCATCAGGCAGATGCTAGGGATTACGTAGGCATCCTCTGGACTTGAAATGCTGGATTACTTGGAGTCTCTGTGTCGCAAGTTGAGCGGAGACGCGACCTGGAGTCTGCGACAACAAGGCACTGAGGCCGGTAGAAACCTCCGTGATCAAGACGCCTGGCGGCTTGATTTCTGCACGATAAGGAAAAAAAATCTTTCTGTGAAGTGATTTGTGCGCGCGAACGGACATGAAAGGTAACCAAGATCTGTTTTGAAGGAAACGATCGAGCAACAATGACGACGACCAAATGAGCGAGATCACGATAAGAACAGAAGATCAAAGATATTGGAATTAACTCTTGGCAATGGAACAAAATGGGCACTCTACATCTGCGTCATAGTCGTGACGTCATCGCGCCGCCACCCCCACTCCCCTCCCATCCTCACCCCCATCCACCCCACCCCCACCCCCACCCACCCACCCCCACCCACTCACCCACGATCACCCCAAACCCCCTGGAAAAGAAATGTAGGCCGTGGAAGCGCACATCGGTGTTTCTCAGTCATTAGATGTCTTGTCGCATCAAACACCAAATAGTGTGCGGAGTAGAACAGTCTCGAGAGGAGTGTATGCTTGCATAGCTTGCATAGCTTGCCTCTACTCAGGGGTACACTGAACTCATGAGGAGTGACGTCCAACTACTGCAGCACCTGCGTAGGCCAACAACAACAACAACAAAGCTGTGATTAGATAACCCAACCGACTCTTTTTTTCTGCCAACTCTTTTTTTTTCTTTCGATAGTGAAATAAAAAAACGGAAGGAAAAACCGTTCAATAACGAAATGCGTGCTTCCCCATCTCCCCAATCTCACGAGCACTTAGGGAATCCACAATTTACGTTCAAGACAACGTTAGCATGAAAGACAAACTTGATTTATATTCATTTTTGCCTCTTCTTTTAAAAAATGAAATAAATTGAAAGAAAAAAGTTCAGACCGACCATTGGTAAATTTTACCCACGTGTAACCGTAACCAGAACGCGCGTGCGCGCGCGCGCGCGAGTGTGTGTGTGTGTGTGTGCGCGCGCACGTGCGTGTGTGTGTGTGAGAGCGTGTGTGTGTGTGTGTGTGTGTGTCTGTGTCTGTGTGTGCTTGTGTGTGCGTGTGCGTGTGTGTGTATGTATGTGTGTGTGTGTGTGTGTGTGTGTGTGTGTTATATCCAGCCTAGCAGCGTTTGCCCTTTTTCAGGGAGTTGACGTCATGCAGGGGAGATAATTTCTGTAGACCGTTGAACGGGGTTGTCAAGTTGGAATGTGCATTTCTGCAGGTAATGGTAGGTGGAAGTTTGCTGTATACAATTGAATCAATAGGAATGAGTTTGCAGCGTGTTCGCACTCATCTTCCCTGAGTTGAAGTGATGCTGCCAAGGAACCTACTGCAAGCCACTGAGCTAAAGGTAGAATTCTGCTGTTAAGAAAACCAAGACGGGGCGTTGTGCTGTTATAATAATTACACAAAATCAACTGCTGCTTCTTTACAATTTGTTCCTGAAGATGATGCAAAACTGCCACCTCATTCAGGTTGGTGAAAGAGAGCTTCAACGTTTCGGCTGCAGCGCTCCTAAATAGGTTTATAAAAAGGAGTAAGTAGTACAGGAAACAAAATAGTTACTTTTCCTCCATCCCAAACCCAGGGCGGAAGGGCATGGCGCATGAAGCCAGAGCCTTCTGCAGACCCTCACGCTGCTGGCTGCCTGGTCCAGATGGCGGCAACCGCTCCAGCGTAAAATGACGTCATCGAGAAAGGGAATCCGCCCGAAACGAACCCATGTTTTCCTGTTTTTCAAATGTTCCGTGAAGAGCTTCGAGCTACATGATCTGTCGCGACAGTTTCACTGGCGGGCGGTGGTGGTGTGGTAGTGGTTCTGTTGGGGCGTGGAGCTACATGCCTTGCCTGTCCTAGAACGTCTTCCAGAACTGCCTGCTCGGCTGTTCCACATGGAACTCCTCTGCATATTTCTTGTTCCTTTTTTTTTGGGTGCCATGTGCGGCACCGTAGGAATGGCAACGTGCAGGAGTGCAGGGGCGCAGAGAAGCAGAGATGCTCTCAGTGTGCGTCCTGGCATGTGGATGGATGTGGGGGTAAGTGGAAGACTAGGGCAGGGCGAAGAAAGCGAAAGGATTAAGTGGGTGAGCGAGTGGCGTGAATGGGTGGAAGTGATGGGAAGATGCAGGTGCACAATTGGAAAGATCTGGCGAAAGATAAAGAAGAAGACACTGGTGCTTTATTTCACACTGCGGCATTCCTACCGTCGGCTGTTGCTCAAGCCTCGCACCTACGCTCCCTTGCCACCGGGCTTTTCTAAATCTCCATTGACCACCATGTCAACTTCTAAGGAGACATGCAACCAAGGCGTTGACGAATGTCCCAAATTGTCTTTGACTTTTCTCCCTCCTCATCCCGCACGCACAGATACACAGTTTTACTCTTGGGTGGGAGCACTGGGAGAAGAAGAGGCTGGTGAGATAACGTGGGATGAATGATGTGGGGTGACGGATGGACAGAGTAGGGCAGGATGTGAGGTGAAGATAAATACGGGAAGGGTCGCGTGGAATGAGCAGGCAGCGATAGATCGGAGTAAATGGCGCCGAAACTATCGCAGTGCATCTGATCGCGCTCTGTGGAACTACAGCTTCCACAGTAGTATTTCAATAGATTCACTTTTGCCAGTGATGCTCCTCTCACCAACTGGGTTCTATTTGCTGCTGGGCTTTTGAGGCCAACTCTGGTACCTCTGTCTTGAATGACCATAAGCAGCCAATAGCACCCTGTACACTCAGTTAAGAGTGTTCCTGGGAATAATCTTTAGAAAGGGGTGGCTGTACGTTGGTAGAGAAGGACCAAGAGGGTAAAAGGTGGAGATGGATGGATAGATGGATGAGACGCCATGCCGAAGAAGCAGAGAGTGGTGGGTATGGAGTACCTTGCACAAAAACTCGTTGGATCATTTGAATCGGATGCACACTTTGTTAAATCCTCCGTGACTGAAGAGTGATGGGTGTTCTATGCACGAATCTGAAGACACTCGGTCGCGACCCCACCTGAGGTTCTGAAACTTCCCTTTCCCACCAGGATTTTGGATCCGTATTAGAAACATAAACGTGCATGATGGTTAACGAGTATTTCGCACAGAGATCTGGGAAAACAAACGACTAATTTATCAATATTTTTAAAAGCCCAATACAACACGTGTTGTTGATACCAGGATAACGTGTGGGGGGTCAGTAGCCAAGAGGCCAATGAGAAAGGGCCATGAAGTGGCAGACACACGGTAATGTTTGGATGGACTTTCAGACACTGTTCCCAAAGGCTATGAGTGATGTGTGAGTTCCATTGAGGAATCTGGAAAACGAGTCACACGAGGCTGGTGAGATAAGGGTGGGCAGATGGAGGATGAAGTTTGGGGTGGAAAGCAGAAATGGGGTTGACCGTTGAGGAAGAGAGAGCGAATGATTTGGGGGGGTTGGGGTTGGGGAGGGTAGGTGGTTGGCAGCATCCTGTATGGCCTCCAGCAACCACCAGAGGGCCAAGTGGGAGTCAGCTTGCCTATCTCTGTCATCTGTGCGCCTGTCTCCTTCTGCTCCCCTCCCCTCTCCCACGGCCCCTCGCCACCCCAGACCCCCGGTCCCCTCATAGTGGGTTTGTCTTCTGTCAAATCCCCTTTTCACAGACACCCCCTTCCCCCTCCCATCCCCTCTTCCCCCAGGCGTTTTGCTGTGGAAATGACTCCTGTCAAATGTCCTCTCCCTCTCCGACCCCTCCATACCCTCAAGCCCACTTCTGCTAAGAAGTGTTTTGCAGCATCCCTAGCGGGTGTATCCTGGCTGCTGCTGCTGCTAACTGCCAGCTTACCCTCAGCTTCCCCCTTTCCCTCATTCCTCCCGCGTCTCCGATGTGTCCACGATTTTTTGTGTGCCCCTGACTCCCAGCTGCGCTTTGCCAGATGTAAACTGAGTCTTTAGAGAGCGCCTTCCCACGTTCATCGAGGCAGCTCTCCCCACCCCACCTCCCACTCTTCATCCCGCCACCCTCGGGCCTAACCTCTAGCTACTTCTGTGTAGTGATTACAGGGAGGGGGGCAGGGGGGGGAGGCAAGAAAGAAGGTGAGGGTAGTGTGGGGTGGGGGACTGGGGTATGAAAATAAAATGGAAGCAGTGGTTGAGAATAACTTTGAAGGAGGGACAGGGTGGAAAGGGAAGGGTGGGTGTAGGGGACGGCGGTGGGAAGGAGGGGGTAGGGGTGTGTGTGGTTGTTTCATATTTTGGCCTTTTCAGGGGGGCAGGGATGTTTGTGGTGGTCGGACCCTGGGGCACACGTCTTTCCGCGCCGTCGTTTGAATTATGAAGCCTTGGCGGCACCTTTGAACTCGATGGGAAAGAGAAAGGCTGAACTTTACGGAGCCGCGGAGTTTGTGGCTTGGAAATGTTTTTCCATTGACCTTTCACGGCCTTCCCGCCTTCTCCGTGTATTTACTTGTCGTTTTTCACGGGCAGACGGCGGGTCGACGGAAGTTCTTTCTGAGCAGAGATTTGCCAGAACAGAATTCATCGCCAATTACCGTCGTCCTCTTGCTCCCAAGAAACTGCTCCCTAAGACAGGAATGAACGCTATTCACCTACTGAAGATTCACCCTGACCCAAGAAGACGATGGGAGGCAGCCATGATGTGATAATGGCATGATCTGCAGTGGGAACAAGAAATGGAAGTGGTTTCTTGAACCTTGCCTGAATTTTATTCCTGCCACTCGAAATTCCTTCCGTCGCTGTCTAGATTAATAACTTTGCCGGCGTCTGATCGGCGGGAGTGTTTGGAAAAATCATGTGATTGCATTAATGCGACGCAGAATCTGTAAGAGCCTGCGCTTCTTGAATTCTTCTTCATCATTCGCTAGTAGTGTGCAAGAAATGATTGGTGTGTCCTCACTCCTGTTCATGATAATGGAAAGATGTCGGGTTCTCACTGTATTCTGAAGTGCATCCTGTTTGCACAAGACTTGGTGAAGTGTAGAATAAAGTAGGGGACATAGCAGAAACAAGTATAGGTTGATTAGAACTTGACCTTTAAACTCAGTACTGCAATCATTACATTTGTATCAAGGTACCTGTCCTGTCAAAGTCGGAAAAACGACCCATAAAATTGGGCAAGTCTGCTCTCGATTTATATCAATTTCAAATTAATATTTCAGTTTAGCTTGCTTTCCCCCATTTTTTTTAATGCTCTGGCAAAACGAAGCACGAATGATAGTCACTGCGGTCGTGGACTAATGCCACAATTGACACGTTGTGTGCCATCGCGTGCATTCATAAAAGTGTTCACTGCCATCAAGCATACTTAGGCCTTTGAGGCACTGGTCTTAGTTACTTGGCTCTGGCTTGCGTGCCTAAATGGTAGTGCATAGTTTTCCGTTTTTTCTTCTTCGTATTTACATTCTTTGGGTCTTACAGTCCGTCGCACATAGTACATGCCTATTCGAAGCCTGTACAGACCAATTTTAATACCCATGTTGTCTACGGTGTGTGTATTATGCTTTGTTGGGAGTGATCTTATTGAGTTCAGGTTATTTGGTGTCTGTAGGAGTAAAAAATCCTCTGCGTCCTTTCCTGGCGAGTCGCAGCAGGTTGGAGTGCATCCGATAAAGTTGTGGACATTCTGAACGATCAGATTCAGGAGCAATATTTGTTATGATTTTACACGATGGGTTCAGGGCACACTTGACAAAATACCACCCTAATTATAGAATGCTTTAGAAACTATATTTCCTTGTGAAAATATTTTCAAGATACTGTTGTCCTCGAGATTTCACTTCATATTCAGTAACTGTGTACTTGCTTCACTATTAAACATTTGAAATCACAGATATATATTTTGTTTGTCCTTTTATCGTTTGTAGATGACCGTGCCTACATGTTTGTTTAAGTTTCTCTCTTCACAATCGCATCGTGTCACTAGGAGTCGAAGTTCTCCCAAAATAGCGTATTGCTCCACCACGTCGTGAGATGATTTGGAAGACGAACAACACACAGCGACGAGGCCTGAGAAGACTCCGCTGGTCCTTCCACATCACGTTGGTATTTTCAAGTCGTGCAGGGGAGTTCAGGACACTGAGAGAGAGAGAGAGAGAGAGAGAGAGAGAGAGAGAGAGAGAGAGAGAGAGAGGGGTAGGTGGGGGGAGGAGGATCTTGTAACTGGTTTTGAAGCCTTTCCCCCTGGGTCTCCACCCCGCTGACAACCTGAGGACGAGCTCGTTGATGGATTGTTCTTGCTCAAGTCTTTTCCCCAGACATTGGTGGCATGGTGGTGCTGGAGGGCGCTATGATTTTCCAGGCCCTGACAGCCTTCCCTGCCACTTATCTCCACGCCGTCGCCTTGCCGTACGTGCAGAGAAACGTTGCTGGCAAAGACGACCCCGTCCCAGATGAAGATTTGGGTTCCAGTTGCTGAGAGGCTCGCGCTCTTCGACCTCCTCTTGATCACTCACTCAGGGATTCGTGCAAAGGGCAGGCGCCATTTGCCATAAATGCTAAATGGATTGTAAAGAAGATCCTTGGACCAAGACGCCTTTCATTAGATTGGCGGATCTGAAACCTCTGGTACCATGTTTTCCTACATTTGTTGGCGAGAATGCGGGTAATCAACCAGAACATATTGTAGTGTTTTCTATGTCCAAGTAAGCGTGCATTGCCATCCATTATTCGCAGGGAATGCGGTTAATCAACCAGGAAACATCACAACACTTCCTCCTCCATACAAACACATCTGTTCTACTGCCATACTATTAGTCCAACTCACAAATCATCGCCGAGCTTCCAAATCATACTGAAAAGTATCCAAAGTCCATTTCGGACATTTTGTTCTTCAATTCATCATCCACAGAGAATGCAGCACGCCTGCCAGGGCACATGACACTTCCTGGGTCTTGAACACTTAGTTATTACTAAGTCCCACTCCTACCCCCAGAATGCGGCCAGCCATCTAGGACACATAGGGGGAATTCCTGCCCCTCTGACATGCGGCACCAAGTCTTGGTACCCACTGAGAATGCAGTACGGCAACCACTCAGCCAGCTCAGCATGAAGGCCCAGCTCTTGCCTACCTAGAGTGTATTGCTAGTCCCTATCATAATTATTAGCAAGGGAATGGGGCACGCCACATTGTCTCCAGACTCTCAATGGTCTCTCCTGCGCCCTGCTGGCGTCGGCTGCGAATTCCAAGTTATCGTCTGGATAAAATGAAGCCCTGAAGAAGGAAACTCAGAGACTGGCGCTTTGCTTCGGTCACTGCCTATGATCTGGTGGTGATAAATGTCCCGGATTATCCCCCCTGTGCAGCGATGCAGAGACGGCTGGATTGGCTGTCGGTGTCTACTGCCTTCCTATGGGTTCGCACACCCGACTGATGCACGAAGGGAACAGGCAGACCGGGCCTTTGGACTTTACCAGCTTGAGGATGTGGCTGGGCGTAACGACGTATTTAGACAGAGAGGAGAGGTACTTATTACAGCCTTTGCAGGTTTGCAGAGAGATCAGGCTCTTTCGAGTAGCTAGCAACACAGTGCAGGAACAGGAGTCTAATGATACGGCGTACATGAACGTGTTTAATCACGTTAATGAGTATAGTGGGCTTTGTTCTTCTTCAGGGAATGCCCTGAGAAGATTACACGCTAGAAAATCATAAAGCAAATATAGGTGTTTATATCAAAGTTGTGAATTCCTGGAAATGTGAAAGATTTATATTCCCAATAATATTAAAAGTAGATCAAGTTTGTACATATCTATTTTCTGGAGGTACACTGCTTTAACTGAGAAAGTTGCATTTGCAGGACATGAGGTGGGTTGATCTACGTAGACCATTGAGGTCACTGTAGAAGGAATGTTGTGTCATTGTCGTAAACAGAAAGATTGACCATATGTCTAGTCCATAAAAAGTAAGCAGCTTGGACGGTGAGGTCAGTTCTGGCATGTAAACATCCAAAGCCTTGCAGAGAATAGACGGAAAAGGATCAGTGACCTCAGGCGGCAACCGAACCCGCGACCTTCTTGCCGGTGTCCAAGTGCGGAGCTACATTGGCATCGCTCGCTAGGGATTTCCCTACCGGACCACCGAGGTAGGCCAGTCTCTCTGAAACTGAGGACAGGACAGAAATCATGGAGTGTACATCACTGCTCAGTGATCTCTCCACACCAGGACAGAGATGGTCGAGTGCGATGGAGACGCCCACGAGATGCAGAGATAGAGTGTAGTAGTCTGTTCTGAAAAAAGAACGCTCGGACTTTGAGCGGATGACAGTCCGAGATAAAAAAATGCCCCCCCCCCCCTTCTCGCCACGTTCTCCCCGTGCCACTGTCCCAGACCAGATGGAGGCAGGTAGGCTTGTAACTTCCCCAGACGGGCCTCCTTGCTTCTGGAAACCTCTCTTCTTCTTCTTCTACGCGTTCTCTTGTTGTTGTTGCTGGTGGAATGGTGGTGATATCGCTGGTGCTGGTATTGCTGGTGGTGATGGTGGTAGCAGCGGTGGTGGTGGTGATGGTAGATATATCGGTGACGGTGGTAACTGTGATGGTAGTAGTGGTGTTGGTGAAAGTAGTGACGGTGGTCATGGTGATGATGGATGTGCCAATAGACATGATGATAATGGAAGAGACGGTGATGGTGGCATTCGAGCTAGGCTTGGTGTTGTTGGCAGTGTGGGTGAGAAAAGCGATCGTTGCAGAATTGGAGTTTGTGGTCGTGCGCTCGCTTCTTCTTCTTCTTCTTCTTCTTCTTCTTCTTCTTCTTCTTCTTCTTCTTCTTCTTCTTCTTCTTCTTCTTCTTCTTCTTCTTCTTCTTCTTCTTCTTCTTCTTCGTCGTCGTCTTCGTCGTCTTCTTCGTCTTCTTCGTCTTCTTCGTCTTCTTCGTCTTCTTCGTCTTCTTCGTCTTCTTCGTCTTCTTCGTCTTCTTCGTCTTCTTCGTCTTCTTCATCTTCTTCGTCTTCTTCTTCTTCGTCTTCTTCGTCTTCTTCGTCTTCTTCGTCTTCTTCGTCTTCTTCGTCTTCTTCGTCTTCTTCGTCTTCTTCTTCTTCTTCTTCTTCTTCTTCTTCTTCTTCTTCTTCTTCTTCTTCTTCTTCTTCTTCTTCTTCTTCTTCTTCTTCTTCTTCTTCTTCTTCTTCTTCTTCTTCTTCTTCTTCTTCTTCTTCTTGTTCTTCTTGTTCTTGTTCTTCTTGTTCTTGTTCTTCTTGTTCTTCTTGTTCTTGTTCTTCTTGTTCTTCTTGTTCTTCTTGTTCTTCTTCTTCTTCTTGTTCTTCTTGTTCTTCTTGTTCTTCTTGTTCTTCTTGTTCTTCTTGTTCTTCTTCTTCTTCTTCTTCTTCTTCTTCTTCTTCTTCTTCTTCTTCTTGTTGTTCTTCTTGTTCTTCTTGTTCTTCTTGTTCTTCTTGTTCTTCTTGTTCTTCTTGTTCTTCTTCTTGTTCTTCTTGTTCTTCTTGTTCTTCTTGTTCTTCTTGTTCTTCTTGTTCTTCTTGTTCTTGTTCTTGTTCTTCTTCTTCTTCTTCTTCTTCTTCTTCTTCTTCTTCTTCTTCTTCTTCTTCTTGTTCTTCTTGTTCTTCTTGTTCTTCTTGTTCTTCTTGTTCTTGTTCTTCTTCTTCTTCTTCTTCTTCTTCTTCTTCTTCTTCTTCTTCTTCTTCTTCTTCTTCTTCTTCTTCTTCTTCTTCTTCTTCTTCTTCTTCTTCTTCTTCTTCTTCTTCTTCTTGTTCTTGTTCTTCTTGTTCTTCTTGTTCTTCTTGTTCTCCTTCTTCTTCTTCTTCTTCTTCTTCTTCTTCTTCTTCTTGTTCTTCTTGTTCTTCTTCTTCTTCTTCTTCTTCTTCTTCTTCTTCTTCTTCTTCTTCTTCTTCTTCTTCTTCTTCTTCTTCTTCTTCTTCTTCTTCTTCTTCGACTTTATTGAATTTTTCGTCGATTTTGTCTTTGAGGTCAACTTTATCTTTGTCGTCGTCGTCATCTTCGTCATCTAAAGGCCCGTTTTTGGTGTCAGTTCGTGCGTCATTGTAATTGCTTCCTCATTTTGAAGTCTGATCAGTGGTCTGTCCGTTATCACGAATCCCTGGAAGGATGATGGGGAGTTATCCCCCTGTGTGGCCGCCATGAGGGCGCCACGAGCAGTGCGAAAAAAGGCGGGAAACCATTGTGAACAATGCGATTGGAAATCCTCTGATCTGCCTCGCCATGAATTGGTTTTGAAGTGAAACCGCTGCCTTGACTTGTCTCAGTGCAGAAGAAGAAGAAGAAGAAGAAGAAGAAGAAGAAGAAGAAGAAGAAGAAGAAGAAGAAGAAGAAGAAGAAGAAGAAGAAGAAGAAGAAGAAGAAGAAGAAGAAGAAGAAGAAGAAGAAGAAGAAGAGGGGGGGGGGGGGGGGGCACGCATGCATGCAGGCATTCGCAAACACACACATGCACATGCATGCAAGCACATACGTATGCGCAGTCTCGGACACACGTGGGCACACACATACATATGTGAGCTCAACCAACAAGAGTCATCCTCTCGGGACACTTTGCGTGTGCATGCATCGTCAGCATGTCTCAGTCTCCAAACGTCATCAAAACTAACAACGGGGCCTGCAGACCCTGAGCCGGTCATGCTATTTACCGAAATGGCGCTAATGGCGCTAATGGCGCTAATGTCTTACCGAAATGGCGCTAATGGCGCTAATGGCGCTAATGTCTTACCGAAATGGCGCTAATGGCGCTAATGTCTTACCGAAATGGCGCTAATGGCGCTAATGTCTTACCGAAATGGTGCCAATGGCGCTAATGGCGCTAATGTCTTACCGAAATGGTGCCAATGGCGCTAATGGCGCTAATGTCTTACCGAAATGGCGCTAATGGCGCTAATGTCTTCGAAATGGCTTAGAAATGAGCATATATGTTATCCCCTTCTTGAATATGATGTATTTAAGCTATTCTAACTATATTTGACCAAGTTACGTTAGAAACAGCAACACTTTGAAACAGACATGCGGTGGATCGCCATTTCGATCGATTTGCCGAAATGGCGCTAATGTCTTCGAAATGGCTGAGAAATGAGTATATATATATCGTTATCCCCTTCTTGAATATGATGTATTTAAGCTATTCTAACTATATTTGAGCAAGTTACGTTAGAAACAGCAATATTTTGAAACAGACATGCGGTCGACCACCATTTCAATCGATTTACCCAAATGGCGCTAATGGCTGGGAGAGGGAGACCTCAGACAAACACGTCTGCTCTCCGCCGTTCTCCTCTTCTGTCTCCCCCTATTCCACCACCTCTTCTCTCTAAAGAGGATAAATATATACAAACGCATGTCACCCTAAAGGGGAAGAAAACTTCCCACGCTCTCTGAGACTCCCGCTCAGGACAGAGGGATTCCAGAATAAACAAATGACCCCCGTGGCCAGGGGAGTGAGATGGACAGATAGACAGGGATCTCTTGGAGTGGACGCCTCACAACAACACGTCCAGCAAGGATGACAGCAGAGTCAAACTAGTGAGGCAGGGTCACCAGACAGATTCCAGGATAAACGACCGCATGTCTGTTTCAAAATGTTGCTGTTTCTAACGTAATTTGGTCAAATATAGTTAGAATGGCTTAAACTTAAATACATCATATTCAAGAAGGGGATATCGATATATATATGCTCATTTCTAAGCCATTTCGAAGACATTAGCGCCATTAGCGCCATTTCGGTAAGACATTAGCGCCATTAGCGCCATTTCGGTAAGACATTAGCGCCATTAGCGCCATTTCGGTAAGACATTAGCGCCATTAGCGCCATTAGCGCCATTTCGGTAAGACATTAGCGCCATTAGCGCCATTAGCGCCATTAGCGCCATTTCGGTAAATCGATCGAAATGGCGGTCGACCGCATGTTTGTTTCAAAATGTTGCTGTTTCTAGCGTAATTTGCGCAAATATAGTTAGAATAGCTTAAAGTTAAATACATCATATTCAAGAAGGGAATATCGATATATATATATATATATATATATATATATATATATATATATATATATATATATATATATATATATATATATATATATATATATATATATATGCTCATTTCTAAGCCATTTCGAAGAAATTAGCGCCATTAGCGCCATTTTGGTAAGACATTAGCGCCATTAGCGCCATTTCGGTAAGACATTAGCGCCATTAGCGCCATTAGCGCCATTTCGGTAAGACATTAGCGCCATTAGCGCCATTTCGGTAAGACATTAGCGCCATTAGCGCCATTAGCGCCATTAGCGCCATTTCGGTAAATAGCATGACCCCCCTGAGCAGTAGATGCGTACACACTGCACAGTTTCCAGGCATTCCAGGCCAGGATGGCCGAGAGCCAGATCTCGCGAGGCACTCACTGCTTGCTGTGATGAAGGGTGTCTGCCTGAAAACTCCCTAGAAGTGGCAGGTGGATGCAGGCTTCCTCTGTTGTCGGCGGTCGCAGGTGGTACCGGCTCATGGCAACCTCAGACAGACATTCTAAGAGGTAATACTTCCGTGGTTATCGGTTGTGAGAAGAGACGCTAAACGTCACAGACAAAACAACAGTTAGATTATTATAAAGAACATTTATTCACCTAAAAAAACAGATTAACTAAATGTGCACTCAGACACAAACACATAAAAAATACCGGCAAATTCCAAAATACAGAGAGAGAGAGAGAGAGAGAGAGAGAGAGAGAGAGAGAGAGAGAGAGAGAGAGAGAGAGAGAGAGAGGGGGGGAGGGGAGGGGGAAGAAATGAATACCTCACAGAGCGGGGACCACTGGTCAGTTCAAAGACAGCTCCTCCAACGGCGCTCACTCCCGACAAGTCCACCCTTTTGTGACTGGCTGTGCTGTCTCCTCAATCGCAGACGTCTAATTCAAAAACACGAAGTCCTCAAACACACGAGCATTTCCCTCCAGTGTGTAGTCATGCAGTCTGTTCCCACACAAAGTCCATGTCCACAGCCCTGGGACGGGAGGGTCGGCGTCCTGCCCAGGATGAGGTCTGCTGTCTTCTCTGCGGCCATGATGGTCGGGGATGTGACTGTCTTGGGCATCCCGCTGGCTGTGGTGGTCAGCACTGTGATCATGAGTAAACATGGTTTCCGTGCTTGTCTCCTTGACAGCAAGATGCTTGTCAGGGCATGAGGGGCTATGAAGTCTTTATAAGTAGGGATATTCGGCAGAAGACGTTTTGAAAGACACTTTCTTTCTAATACAACAGCATTGGGAAGAGTATAATGGTTCCCCGATTGTGGTGGGTGGAACCGAGTGACTTTATATGCGTTGACTGCAGATTTGAGAGATGTTGACCCGTGTGATTTCAAAACGATTTTGTATACATGTACTTGGATGGTACAGGTGGAGCAAACGCGTGTTTGTTTGCGTTTAAGTATGCGAGGGAGTGAGATAATGTATGCATGAGTGAGTGAAAGAATGTATGCATGAAAGAAAGAATGTATGCATGAGTGAAAAATTGTATGCATGAGTGAGTGAAAGAATGTATGCATGAGTGAGTGAGAGAGTGAGTGCGTGGGCACGTAGGCGGGTGTAAATGAATTAAAGAGTGAGTGAGTGTGTAAGTGAGCGAGCGAGTGAATAGGTGGGTGAGTGAGTGAGTAGGTGGGTGAGTGGGTTGGTGAACGGGCGAGTGTAAGTGACTTACCGAGCAAGTGAATGAGCGAATAATCAAACGGATGAGAGAGAGAGAGAGAGAGAGAGAGAGAGAGAGGGGGGGGGGGGGGCGACAAGAATGAGTGTATGCAAGTAAGGGAGAGAAAGGGAGACTTCAGTCCAGGGCTTGCATCTGGTGAAACGAAGTCAGACCCCCATGGGGAAGGGCAAGCGTGTGCAGCAACCTGGAAAATGAGAAGCCTGCCTGGGAAACTCTGGCGTTGGAGTCCCTCTCCCTACACACATGCACGCCTGGGTCGGGTTGCTGGGACCCGCTACACTTGCTGGCTCTCTCTCTACAGCTCTGTTCCCGCGTGAAATTGGACGTGCGAACATGGCGCGGGCCAGTCGTTGGGTGCTGGGGCGTATGATGTACTAGCACAAGGTGATTCGTGCTGGCTCATTGTGCGGAAGAAGACCTACAGAGAGGTGTCTTTATTTAGGTCGCTGTCTCAAAACTGAGGGTGCAAAGTGCGCTGCCAATGAACCCACTCGATGATGAACTCGTAACTTCTGGGAAATGGTGAGTTTGAAGGGCGTTGAACAAGCAGGAGGCTGCGATTATGCGCCTGGCCAAGTCTTTGACGATCAAGCATATGAAAGGATAACGTGTACTTAATGAAATAGTAGAATATCGTACAAGAAGAAGTGAATTTATCGTGCTGCACCAAAACCTAAGAAAGCGAATATATCACTGGTGTGAAGAAGTGATTCCCGAGCCTCGCAACCGAATACAAATGGTGACCAGTAAAATATGATCATAATATGTTTGAACTGAAACTTGCAAACATAATGCTATGTATTTCAATAGTGTTCAAATATACAGGCAACGGATACGGAACTTGCAGTCGCCTGAATGGCGGCCAACACATGAAGAGTGGGAGCAGAGTCAGCTGCACCCTCATGGAGGATAAAAATGCAGGCTGTTTTGCTGGGAACAGTTCGGTGACAGAGAGAAACTGTGCACGAAAGCTTCAGTAGACCGTGTTGGCCAATTGATCCGCATACAATTCTTGGGGAGGCAGGAGTGTGGGAAGAAGGGGTTGGAGTTGAAACCGGCGGCAAGGAGAAAGATGGAGGGAAGAAAAGGGGGTTAGGAGAGGGGTGTTGATTGGATTGGGGGGGGGGGGGAGGGGGATGAAGTGTCAAAGGGACAGGCAGACTTGGAACTCCTGAACCTCGGGCTGAGGGCTGCCAGGTGGGGACTGTCCCCGCACACCGGGATGAGGCCAGCCTGCTACCCTACACCCTGGGAACCTGGTCTGACCCTGGAGAGTCTGGAGACAGTCGGCAGCTCTCTCCCAGCAGCCTGCCAGCCCTCTCCATCTGGCATCCGCCTGTCTGCAGGCCCTGGAGTCTCTTGGAGAATCCGCCCCCAGTCCCAGTGCCAGTCTTCTCCCAGTCAAATAAATAAGGCCAGGAGATGCGTATCTGCACCTTCACCGTTCGGTGTAGTCAGGACCCCAAGACAGTGAGCTGCTTGTGGTCCATGCAGGGTCTCATTCAAAGCCATCGACTCGTATGTTTAACCCTAATCCTTGCCTCGAAATAAATTGTCAAACTAAAGACTGGACATACTGCCTGCCTGTCTGGTTTGTGTGTTTGTATGTGTGTGTGTGTGTGTGTGTGTGTGTGTGTGTGTGTGTGTGTGTCTGTGTGTGTGTGTCTCTGCGTGTGTGTGTCTGTGTGTGTGTGTGTGTGTGTGTGTGTGTGTGCGCGTGCGTATGTGCGTGCGTGTGCGTGAGTGTGCGTCTGTGCGTGTGTGTGTGTGTGTGTGTGTGTGTGTTCCTGTCCGCGTATTCCTATGTTTGTGTGTCAGGAAGTTTCACTGTCACACGCATCATTCGAGTTGCTGGGGAATTATTATGAAAGATAATTTATTTGTGGGGATAGAGGAAACGGGTTGGAAACCAAAACGATTTTCTAGACACACTCGTCACGATAAGCATCGAACAGGGCGTTGATGGAATTTCTGTGGACTGGATGAGGCAGTATCTTGCTTTGGAATCGGACTGTCCATCTCAATTTTCGTCGCACCAACTCTGCAAGAGAAGGTCACATTGCGTGGATTTAGTTTCGCTGCAATCCCTCAGTCCCCCTAGAGCTGGGGCCAAGCCCCTTTCCCTGGGGTTCCTCGGCGGGTACAAAGTGTTGTGGGACGCTCGATGAGATGGGGACCGCGTTTTGTCGATTCTCACCCTACTCTCCCAGCTCTTTTGAAGTGTGGTGTTGTTCACGAAGCCGTCGGGGCGCAGACTTGCGCCAAAAGCCATTACTCTCTCGATTTGCAAATGAATGCTAATGCAGATGTTCCGCCTTCTTTACGTTGTGGCAGTTTTGAAATGGGAGACGCATATGTGTTCCATGCTGCCTTAATGTAGTTGTGGATGACATAAGCCACGCTGACAGTGTCGTCTGATCAATTTCAATAATGCTGTTTGGAACGGAAAATTTTACATTCCGCGTGCGCAGACATGCATTAATAGGAGACCATTTCTGTCCCTTTAGTATCCTGTACTCTCTCATATTACCCACCCCCTTTTTGTGAGTCTCTCTCTCTTGAATTCAAGTCTAGTGCTTCGTAAAAGGCAATGACTTTAAAGCATGACCTCGTCTCTCGTAAAGTAGGACATTTTAGTTTTGTGTTTCACTTTGTTCATTGGCTGACTTTCCCCTAAACGGAAGTGTAATGAGAAGCCATCTGTTAAGTCTTCTGTCGCTGGCATCGCAGTTATTGCGTCGTCAGTTTTACTTTGTAAGTTCCTGGAGTGAATATTTTTCTTATTCAATGTAGTTCACATATTGTTCAGCTTTCAATGTTCTGTATGATTCTGAATTCATGGTCTTTTGAAGTTCCTTGCCAATGTTTACCGCGCTGGTTAGACCTCATTTTCGGAATCCAAACCGCACTGCACCTTGTTGACCAGTGCAGTGGGGTTTCCTTTGTGTCCATGGAGTATTGTTTGTAATACGTTGTGTATATTCTCTGACTCAGATCCCTTAAAAATGTATCACGGAGCAGTGAACGAAGCTGAGTGCGCTGTGCAACATCTTAAGATCACTAAAATGTCAACATGTTTTTATTAAATATGGATTTGAAGGTGTTTTTTTGCTTGACACGATATCAATCTGAAGACCTACCCAAAATGGGGTGACTTGCGCATTTTCAGATAAGGTTCTGTTTAGTGATGTTGCAAATGTTGACACAATGATTAACTTGATGTCGCCTGATATTTTTTCATTGCGTATCTCCATACCAAATTGTACACATTTCGGAAGACTCTTAAATTTGCACCAAAGGTCATTAATACTGTTGTTTAAAAGTCTAATTTAATCATTGTAGGATGCGACCTCGTCTTCCTCTGAGCGGTTACAAACGTTCACCCTTGGCCTCTTCCTTTTTTCTTCCTGAGTTTACCCACCAGCTGGTTGAAATGAAATCTTTCAAAATCAGAACCATCCTTGCGGCAGAGAAAAAACATTTCTCGTGTTTGATGGACGTCAGCGTGAATTGTGACCGTAACAGATTACATAACGTCTGGAAAGGTTCCCACCATATGTTTCCATGTTCACGCGGTGTACATGTGCGCTGCCGTCTCTCTCGGTTGACAGGTCACGTTACCCCTCTGTGCTCCCCATCATCCCCCCCTCTCCTCCTCCCCCCCTCCTCCCCCCTCCCCCCTTCCACTTCTGTTTTCCCAACTCCTTCCCACAACAATCATCCCCACCCCCAGCCCCCACCCTTCCCTTTCTCACCCCAACCTATTTCTCACTGCCGCTCTACTCCCTCAGACGTCACCATTCCTTTTCTTGCCCTACTTTTCCTAGCCTTACTCTGCCCCAACGTCTCATCATTATTTGGCCTGTCTCCTTCCGTCTCCATCCCATGACCCCCACCCCCACCCCCAGCCCCTACCATCTACCATCTAGCCTCCTTTTTCTCAGGTTCCTGCCCCATCTCTTTACCCCTTTAACACCCCCCACCCCACCCCCCACGTGTTTAGGGCAAGCTGTTGGGGTGGGAGAGTTTTTCCCAGGGGTGCGAGTTCCCAGCCCCTGTCTGCTCCTCAGGCCGCGAACTTCTTGCCAGACTCCCAGACTGTTGTGTCGCTCCCTTTCCCAGGCAATGGAGCAAGCCCTTGTGATCCCTGTCTGCACAGCAAACACGGAAACCCCTTTCCCCTGCCGTAGTGAAATGCCATTGTGCGCAGTTTATGTTGCCTCTTCTTCTCCCTGTCTGTCCCAGAGTGTCCTTTTTCGAGCATGAGACGCCGCATTGCAGATGCATGCATTACACACTACTGCAAGCGTGATGTGCGCACACGTACGCGTAAGTCTGCAGGAGCGCATTCAATTCACCATTTTGTTTGCACTGCGCACTCAAGCGTTTGCGTCTTTTCCTCGCCAGTCGTCTCGGGTGCAGCATCAATTCCCGCCAAAAACTTCAGGCTAAGTGCTCTCCCCTGGGTTCCTCCAGGACCCCTTCTGTATTCCTAGAACCCACCTACCAACTTCCCCTTCCCTCCTTCTATATCAAACATGCCACCCCCACCCCACCCTCTCCTCTCCTCCTCTAGTAAACACGTCTGTGGTGATGCGAAGAGGGGAAAGGAGCAGAGACGGTGAGGGGAGAGGAGGAGAGGGGTGGTCGGCCTTGCGGGGACGTTTCTGGTTTTTCTCCCATGCATGCACAGGCACCCCATGTTAACGTCTCAGCTCACCCTAACTCGTTGCACATGACCTCCCAATCCGTCGTCACGGGGTCAGAGGTGCAGCGGGGAGATAACTCCTGAGCAGCTTCTGTACTACATGGACATGATGCCAACATGGCTGATGGCGCGAGGAGTGGTTCTGTATAAACACCAAATGGCGTCGACTGCAGAGTTAATTTTTCTGCGTCTGTTCCTTTCCGCTGCTGTGTTTTGTCCTAAAAGATCTCATTACCCTGAGGTTCTTCCTGTTCGAAACTTTGCAGAAATAATTATTCTCCTGCACTGCACAGGAGGCTAATTACTGAGTTGTCAAGAACCACAGGAACGTCAGAAAAACCCTCTTCATCTGTCGACCTCCGATAAAGAATATTTGTGGGGGGTAGGGTTGGGGCAAGACATATTTTCGTTTGATGCTAAAAATGGGACGTGAGCGGACATGGTCGCCAGAGCTCATCCTCGTTACTGAGCTTGGAAGTCCGCTTCCATCCTGGTATTCCGGCCTGACCGTGCCTGCTCCCCCTGTCCTGCTGCCAATTCCCACTTTATCAGTCTCCCACAGACTCACTTCGAGTGAGTGAGTGAGTGAGTGATTGTATGTGTGTTTGTATGTGTGTTTGTATGTGTATGGATGTGTATGTATTCATGTGTGTGTGCTTTCATGTGTGTGTGTGTGTTTTCATATGTGTGTGTGTTTCAGGTGTGTGTGTGTTTTTTTCTTCAGGTGTGTGCATGTGCGTGTGTGCGCGCGTGTGTGTGTATGTGTGCGTGTGTTTGTGTGTATGCGTGAGTGTGTGTGTGTGCGTGTGTGTGTGTGTGTTCATGTGCATGCCTGAGTAAGACTGTCCGTCTTTTGGTCTGTTTGCCCCTCTATTCCGATTTGTAGCTCATGAAAGCTAACCCTACGTCTGCAACCGAACAGGATATCTTTTTTTCTACAGCTGTGATACTGTTCTTGTCTGTAGTGAAACATCAAAGAAGTGATGGGAGAGTGTGGATGTTAATAACGAGCTATTTCCTCACAGGCGTGCTGTTTCCAAACGTACTCCCACGACGCTTTAACTGAGGAACAACAGTTCTTGACCTACGATCTGCAGTTACTTATTCAACTGGAAACTTCCTCTTTTCCTCTTTTCGCTTGTTTTCTGAGCTTACTGTCTGCTAGACTTTTTAAAAATTTACCTCTCCTTCCCCCCTCTCCTTACTCCCCCTCTATCCCATTATTACCTTGTCCCTCCACCTCGTCTAGCTTCTCCCCTTTTCCCTTTTTTTTACCCTTGCTTCACCCTCTCCCCTAGCTCTTTTTTCTCCCCCACCCCCTCCCTCTCCTCCTCGCTTTTATCTTTCCGGCCCCCCCCCTCACCTCTCGCCCCTACCCTCTCTTTTTTTTTCCCACCCCACCCCCCCCCACTCCCCCTCCTCCCTATTTCCTCCCGGGAGCTATAATTGCTTCTCCCCCTCACCTCCGTTTAAGATTCACTGGAAGAAAGGGAATAAAAAGACTCAAGCAGGATGTGCTGACTTGGGCTACCAATGTTTCGTGGTATTTTGGTGTGATGTAACGATCTGTAACACATGCCTTGCCTGTGTACCATTCCCTACAGACTCACAGAGGTCATCAAGCAAGGAATACGTGATCCTCGACATTTTAGCCCTATCTTAGTTTCTTTTTCCACAGGTTTCCTGTGATAATTGTCACGCCATGTTACGCAAAATGGAATCACTTTTGTCGTGCGATGTGAGGTATGTTGGCGGACGGTGAATACAGAAACTCATGAACAGCTTACCGAAAGGATTTTAACCTTTAAGAAACTATAAAGGCGCAAAGCATATACAGTTGTCAAGGCTTTTATCCCAAGCAAGCCCTAATTTTAAACGCAACATTTCCCCCTCTTCAGCTTCATCACTCTACAATCTTTCCTCCACCCCCACCACCAACCTTTCCATTGTCAACATCGTCCCTCGCTCTCCGCCCACTTCCGCCAGGAGATAGCTTTGACTGCGCATGACAAACCAGACAAAAACCACTGGAACACTTTCCGAGCCCAACACCCAGCAAAGGCATTGAGGAACTAAGCCATGTAGGTACGAGCGTATTTCTGTAGCTCTACACAAAGGGTACAACACTATTCATAGAAGCTATAGGTTTTTCCTCTCTATCTATTGAACTCATATAAACACTGTATGATTTGTGTATGAAAAATACGATTTGGCCATATTTGGCACTTTAAACTGGTATGCTCATGCAAGGGGTCAGGCATTTCTCTGTTCCTGGTTTTTCCACCAGCTCTGAAACGCAGTCAGTCACGTGTATTATGTTCTGAGCCCTGACAACACACTTCTATTAAATGCTACTGACAACCTATAAGCTTCTGTCAGCTGGCGGTGGATTAGGAAAAATGAGTTTCTCATGTGAGGAGCATGTGCATGTGTGGGGCGTCTCTCTCTCTCTCTCTCTCTCTCTCTCTCTCTCTCTCTCTCTCTCTCTCTCTATATATATATATATATATATATATATATATATATATATATATATATATATATATATATCTCTTTCTCTCTTTTTCTCTCTCTTTCTCTGTCTCTCTCTCTTATTCTCTCTCTCTCTCTTTCTCTCCATCTCTCTCTCTCTCTCACTTTCTCTCTCTCTCTCATTCTCTCTCTCTCTCTCTCTTTCTCTCTCTCTCTCTGTGTGCGTGCATGTGTGTGTAAATGAGCGCGTGTCCACTCGTGTTTGTATGTGCACATATTCTTATTTTGTTGTTTTTGTTTTGTGCGCGTATGATGTCGCCACTGTTTGAGTGGTTGTATATTTTTATACATCTGCATTCGTCCGCAAGTGTTATTTGCATTCCGATCATATCTACTTAATTTTTATTATGACGACGACGACGACGACGACGACGACGACGACGATGATGACGATGATGATGATGATGATGATGATGATGATGATGATGATGATGATGATGATGATGATTTTCGTGATTGAATTAATACACACTACAAATAATAAGCTCTTTGTCCTAACTTTCCCACTCCTAACCTTGTTTGTTTTATTGTCACCAAAGTTTTCCTTTTCGTTCTGCCTGAAAGTACTCACAGAGAGCTTGCTGCCACATGAAACATTGTCTCGAGGAAGTTGTCTGTGGTGAGGACTCTTCTCAAGGACTGCCGTCTTATTTTGTTGCCATGGCAACCCAGTTTCGACGTTGACGTTACCCAGAAGAGAGATCTCATTTTGCAACACCATTGCAGTGGCATGCTGTCAGTGTAGAGAGTCTAAGACTGGCAGGAAACGCGCATGCTGTGAAAAATCGATAGAGCTGGGCACCAGCTGACTCCCCAGGGGACCTCAAGGGCTCGAGCTCCCGTCTACTTGATATAGGTCAGAATAAGAATCTTCTCTCTTCTGTGCAGTGTCACGATGTCTCCATTGCTTTGAGTTTGGAGAAGGATCTTCAAAATTGTTGATTCCAAAATTTGAAAGCTTGGCGGTGATGGTGTAGTGGTGGTGGTGATGGTGGTAGTGGTGGTGGTGATTGTGGTGGTGGCGGTGCTAGTGATTGTGGTGGTGGTGGCGATGGTAGTGGTGATGGCGGTGGTGGTGTTGGCAATGTTGACTGTGGTGGTAATGGTCTCCCTCTCTCAGTCCGTCATTCTGACACTGCCCGAGTTCAAAATTACTCTAAAGATCCACCTCTTCCGATCCGCCTTTCCCTCTGAGCTGCTTCGCCTTACTTGACCTGGCCTGCAAGTACTGTGTATATTGTATAGTTTGTTCTATTTGTTCTATTGGATCTTAGTTTTTGTTTTTTGTTTACGTGTGTAGTGTGTGAGTTTTTGTAGGAATGTGGTGTTGAAAGTTTGTATGAGTGTTGATTCTTTAGATTGTAAACGCCATGAGCTTGCCTGTCAAGGGAAGGTATGTGCGATGAATAAACTATTATTTCACAGTCAGCGGCTATGACGGTCTGGGCTGTGGCCTTGGCCTTGATGACCATTTTCGTTTTTTAGCTCGTTTCTTATATTTTTCACAGACAGCGGCCATGACGGACTGGGCACTTGCCTTGGTGGTCATCCTGATCTGCCTGGCAGTGGGCGTGGCGGCAGGAATCCTCTTCCGCGTCTTTGGAATCTACCAGCTGGCGTCCTGCTTCGCCAGCGACGAGGAGAAGGCGGTGCTGACCAAGTCTGAGGTCCACAATGGCTACATGGTCAGTCGCACGTTGTGTTTGTCAGCGTCCAAAGGAAAAAATGGCTGAAATCCTAACTTTGACTTGCTTTTTTTTGCATGATCATACGAATCAAAATATGTCCGATCATAAAAAGAAAAAAGAGTTCTCATACAGTTTTTTAAAAGATATTTTGAAGTATTCGTGATCTTTTTAACTTGATTTTGAGTAATGTGCCCCTGTAAGCTGTTATTTAACCTGATGGCATTATTACGGCTGTATATCAGTAAGTCCTGAACATTTTTTCCGAGTTTTTATCTTTCAAAATTGCACAATGAAGTACGCGTGCCAATTTTTCAGAAAAACAAAGAATCTCACAATGATCGATTAGATCCTTCTAAGCCTTCTGTGTCTGATTCATCGAAATAATTTTTTACGGTTTTACCCTTCTTTTTTGCTTGGACGCTGGCTATCAGTCTTGCCTTGCCATGCCATGGTTTGTCCAGTGCGATTTGGTTTGATTCAACTTGCCTCTTTTCCCATTCTTACTCTGACTCAAATGATGGAATCCAGCAGTTTATTTATCACATGCTGGATATGAACCACAGTACCAATTCGCCTCGCAGAAGTTCCAGTGCATGTAGGTCAAGTCAGAATGTCAAGACTCCATCTCAAAAAAGATCCGTTCCTTAGCGTAAAGTATTTGTGTATCCGTTCGTGAACATACACAAATATAGCTACATGCTTCCGCAACACAGTCGACACTCATCTCTCGTTCAAGAGATCAGCGACAGCAAGCAAAACCCCAACGACGTTGATGAACTCGTCTTTTCAGAGAAGGGGATTCGGCCTACAGGCTCGACACATTCCTGACCTTGGTCGTCTCAGGCGCGCGTTCAAGAGAGAGACGTGACGTCACGTGATCCAAATATGGTCGTTCAGGACGACCGTGCGACGATCACGTGGTCGCCACTCTCGCTCACTTACTTCGGGCTCCCTGAGCGACTGATTTGCGTGCACCTCGCTCGCGTGCCGCCCCGTGGCGTACGTCTCTGTTGAACGCGCTCCTGGTGTGCAGCAGAACGGGCAGTGGTGCAGAGCCACTGGGGGTTGTGACTGCTTCCTGCTGAGGACAACATGGCTGCTGTGTCTCAGTTTTTATTCCGTTGCGTCTGATGAATCATTTCTGTTCGAAAATGTTTGGGCACTGAGATTCACCTGTCATACCTCACTTTGAAGAAAAGAAAGAATGAATAAATGGATGATAGATGAATGAATGATGGATGATTAACGAATAAATGAATGAACGAACGAACGAACGAATGAATGAATAATAAATGAACTGATTAATTAAAATAGTAAATAATGAACGAATGAATGAATGAAATGAATGAATGAATGAACGAATGAATGAATGCATGAATGAATGAATGAATGAATGAATGAATGAATTAATTAATTAATTAATTAATTAATGAATTAATGAATAACGAATTAATGAATGAATGAAATTTTACCACCTGTCAGCCTTCGAAGGCTATGTGAAACCCATGACAAAGAAAATCACTAGAGATGAGTAGAGTAAGATCAAGTGAGATATCAATTTCACTAGTTATTCGCCTCTAAGTACTGGCGTAGGGAGACGAAGTGGGTGGGTAAATTCTTTCCCCAACCCACGGGAAGTTTGACGATGAGAATCTCGTTGCTGCATGTTGGCAGGTGATGTGCTCTCCATGGGCTATCATGCACTGATCGAGTTCCCCAGGCCAAAGAGCAGTGAGCAAAGTTAATCAAACGCAATCGAAGGCAATCAGAGGCAATCAAATGCAATCCAAGGGCGTTTTTGATGGGTTTTTTTTAAAAAAGTGATCGCTGCGGTCATACGCGAGTTGGTATGAAAAACTGGAACGAAAAACCGTCCGGTCTGGTTTTGGAAACAGATTTATTCCAAGATCTGACCGACCGGACGTTACATATGACTGCAGCAATCTCTTTTTAAAAAGAAAAGGTAAAACTAAATAACTGAAGTGGAAACGCCCTGTGATTGCCTCTGACTGACTAGCATATGATTGCTTCAGGTGAACGCGACTCAGACTAGCATATGATTGCTTCAGGTGAACGCGACTCTGACTGACTAGCATATGATTGCTTCAGGTGAACGCGACTCTGACTAGCTTATGATTGCTTCAGGTGAACGCGACTCAGACTAGCATATGATTGCTTCAGGTGAACGCGACTCAGACTAGCATTTGATTGCTTCAGGTGAACGCGACTCTGACTGTCTAGCATATGATTGCTTCAGGTGAACGCGACTCTGACTGACTAGCATATGATTGCTTCAGATGAACGCGACTCAGACTAGCATATGACTCCTTCAGGTGAACGCGACTCTGACTAGCATATGACTCCTTCAGGTGAACGCAGCTCTGACGCAAACTCACTAAGTGAAAATGCGTTTGTTCAGCGTGTTGTGTTTGTCAGAATAGAAAGACAAGATTCACAGTTACTGAAGGAGATATGCTGGTGGTGCTCCATCGTCGTGTGATCTGAAAAGGAAAAACAATCAGCGCGTGAAGATGTGACGGTATGGGTGATTTTTCTAGACTTGCCAAAAGAACGGCTTGAAAAAAGTTTTAAACGTGTCACATTCACTTATCTGGTGACTACAATTGCAAAAAGATGAAAAGGGGGTGGTTGCCGGGGTCGGACTGAAACTTGGGGCAAAGTAAATCGTCAACAATAAGTCCGTCTGACTGCTTCTTTCTCAGTGCTGCGTAGCCCTAAAAAGGGCCGTTTGTTGACGGAGTACACAAACAATTGCAAAAGTGGGGAGATCTCTTCTAGCATGCACACACAGATCGCATGACTCGGTTATGTGTTGTGTGACAGAATGCGAAATGCACAAGATATCGAAAGTTCCAACACGTTGAGTATTTAGACACTTTCTTCATACTCACGGACATAAGAAACGCGAAAAAGTTAGTCCGCCTTCGCCATATCCTAACACGTCCGTATGCTTCATCAATGCAGAATTTGCATTCATCTGTGAACACCACACGTCCCCATTGTTGCCTGCGCCAGTTGATTCTAGCCTGAGCCCACTGGAGACGAGCCTGGCGATGACGATGAGTCAGCATTGGTCCTGGAGCTGGACGACGGTTCAGTAGCCCGTTCTCCTTGAGGCGACGGCGCACTCTCCTGGCGCTGACTCGACGTTGGGCATTGCCTGGCAAATTTGGAGATGTGGTAGTCGCCTTCAGGAACTTTTCTTGCCGATGGCTTCTTAAAATGTAGCGGTCTTGCCGAGGGGTTGTAGCTCGATGCCTGCCTGACCGTGATCCATCAGCAACCGTCCCAGTCGCCTGGAAACGGTGCTCTAGACGGTAACTAGTCGAGAGGTGAACATTGAATAGGTCTGAGACTCTTCTGTGAGGAACACCAGCCTCCAAATGGCCAAGCGCTCGGTTGCGTTCTTCTGCGCTAAGTCTTGGCATCGCTGCTGAGGACTGATGAAAAGGAAAGAGAAAATGTTCAGGGCTGCTTTTTATTGAGGTACTACCCCATGAACACTGCTACAGCAAGCAAACTTTGCTGCACAACTTGCAAGTGCCTCCCATGAGGCGATCAACATGCCGCATTTGACCGTCCTTTGCCACTGTAAACAGAACGCTGTGCACGAAATGTGCACGTTGTGAGGTAATTAAGAGTGCAAATGCATAGGCACTGTACGCAAAATATCTCAAGATTGTATTTAAAATATTAAAAATACACACTAACTTTTTCGCGTTTCTTATGTCCGTGAGTATAGTTCACTAGAGACTTCGCCTACCGGCGAAAATGTCTCTAGCACAGTTGACATCACTTGATGGAAGGATTTTGTCTGAAAAATTCAAATAAGGGTCACGCAAGAGGCTTGTGGGATAGCCTATCTGCTCCCTGACATACGCCGTTAAAGTAGTTCTAAGACTGTTTCGCACAAAACTCATAACTTACTCTTGTTTGAGGCAATAAACAAGCTATAATTCGATAAAATAAAATGTTTGTGTTGAAATGGAAACAAGTTTAGACATATGAATGATTTCTGTAAAAAGTGGAGAGAGAAATAGTATCAGAACAAACTATTTTTGGCGCAGTGCTGTAATGCAAAGGGTCAAGTCGATTACGCATTCATTGCGAACTGCTCCAGAGTCACTACTGACTCGGGTTCACAGAATGGGCAGTAGTAAAACTAGAACGCTATCAGGACATCAATTTGTGTGAACACTTCGGCCTAGTTTCTGAAGAGATAGACGTAGTATTATTCGAATATCTTCTAAACGACTTTTTCCGGAGTACTTGAAGAGCAATAGAGCAGGTGTCTCTTTTTACTAGCTCACAGTGGTTCGCGTTTTCTTTCATCACCATGTCCCTCCTAAGTCTTTGTGATGAAAGGTCGTTCCCGTGAATTCGAAACAACAGGCAAGAAACTCAGCCCCAAAACTGAATTCCGGGTCACTGAAGCTGATGACAACCAACCCCGGATCTTCGAGCACCTGAAACCCGTGAAGCTTACTTACTCCGCGCCAGAATCTTACCTCTGGGGTTCAAAATGCTGTCTTGCTCATTGCGTACCTAATCAAATGCATTAATGTCATCGTGAACCCCAAGCCTGCTGCCTTTCTTGAGCCAGCGAGATCATTGTCAGACGGATCAAGCCTCGAGAGAAATTTGTTGATGGGATGCTGCTGTTGAAGGTACGGCCCCGCTGGCTCGGGGAGATTCAATCACGAACTCAGTACACGTGTTTTGCCTCCACCGCTTTCTAGACTGCTGTTCTTGCTCGTTGAAATGTCAGCGAAGGGGGAAACTTTAGTTTTCGCGGAAAGTTTCCGTGTGAACGTGGAGGTTTAAAGTACCCAGGTTTTTTTCCTCACAGCCCGGGCAGCCCAAACCTGTCTTTTTCGCGTATCCAATTTTCTCTACAGATAGAATGACAGTGTCAAAAATTGCCTTGCGTAGCAATTTCTGGACGCGAAATTGTCTTCCAACAAAGAAACCTAGTAAAATGTCGACCCCGACACTGCCCCAAGAGTGTCGAGAAAAGTCGTAATGGAAGACCAGCAAAGGCGTCTGAGAAATAAATTGTGACAAGAAAGAAAACAGGCTCTAAATTACGGCTTATTCGTCCTTGGTTGAAAGTGTCCAACAGACAAATTATCATAATTTTGCTGTAGATGTTAGAGGCAAAAAAGGATAATAAAGGAATCTCCATTGAAGTAAGTGCAATCACCATTCTGAACACAGAGATATAGTATCTCTGACACAGGTTGGTCACGTGACTTCGGCTCCACATTCCAATGATTTTACCAATCAAAATTCAACATGATCAAAAGACCATTGAGAGTAAAAAGAGACGATTCTATTTCACTCCAATTATTTATCCCGATAGATAAACACAAATTTGGTGTTCTAATAAAACTAATCTATGAGATTTTCAGGAAATCATTTGAGAACTACTTTTAGCGCGAACGTCGTCTATAAGGTTGCAAACTGCCTTGAGCATGTGCGATTGTGTATATAGTAATACACGCAATCTTTGGACCTACTATAAACGCAGCGAAAAGGATTCCTATGGCTCCGGGCTGGTTTCGTGAATCTATGGTTATACTCTCGCAAGTAAATGCTTTCTGGCCGGAACCTGTGGTCTAACTGCCTTCACACTGTTTGACGAGCTCCTGGAGTCCACACTTCGATCATTCGTGTATCGACTGATCTAGAAGGAAGATTTTACTCACTGTTGTCTGTGTTGAACGTTGATCGAGTGGAAGTTTCTTCTGTAGGAATCCGTCCGATTCCGAAGTTCGATATCATCGGAGAGCTCAGAAGCAGTTTTTCTAAGTTTAATCCTTCTAAGCATACATTAAATTAATGATTCCTCATCAGTAAAAGCACTCAGCGGGTTTCTGTGTGTATCGGTCCAAAAGATTATGCAGACGGGATAGGTTGCCTTACTCGCTCAATGAAGTATAATTGTTGCTGTTGTATTCAAAGTCCTTATAATTAGTAGAGTTCACAATATTACACTCTTGTGATTCGAATTTTACCGCATACAAGTTTTACATTTATGGGAAATCGATGTTTAGAAAATGAATTGACGAAAAGATGGCTGCCAGTATCGAGTGTATCACAACAAGCGGATGAATACACTCAACGATGTGGTATGCCATTCAGCGTGGCTGAGACTCAGTGTTCAGAATGGTGGTATGCATGTTATGGAAGAATTAAGGCTATCACGTGACCAACCTGTTGCTGAGACTATATTCAGTCTCAGCCACGCTGAATGTGCAATCACTGAACGTTACTTTACTAACGGATGGATTTGCACATAGATTTCGGCACCGCAGAATAAAAATGACAAGAAACCCTGATGACGTAAAAAATGACTATGACAGGGTACTTTGATTCTTTGTTGTTCTCCCTTTCGGGACTGAACTTGATCCGTTTGGATTGGTTGGTTTGTTTGGGTTGGGTTGGGTTGATTTGGTTTGGTTTGGTTTGCTCTGCTCGGTTAACGGTTTTTTTCATTGGGTATGCTTCTATTCGGTTTGTTTTAGATGTAGCCGAGTGCGAAACTCGCTACAAAATAACCCAGTCTGTTCCCCTTTTCTCTAGACCACTGAAGCTAGCTGCGCCTAACTGACTGCATCCCCCAATACCCTTCTTTCGTAATCAGACCTGACCCTTGACGTTCGACTGAGCCTGCATTTTCTTGTTTGATTGTATTGCCATTTGTTGCTCGTGCTTTGCGCGCGAATGTTACATCATCAGTTGTGTGATGTCAGATTGTGACGCTGCCAGAAAAGAGAACTCGGACTGGGGCGGTTGGTAAAAATGGATAAATGTGTTCCCATTGCAGAAGGGATCGGCGTTGTCCTCTTGAAACCAGAGTGTGTGTCAAAAACACCACTGTAAACCCCCACTCATCCACACAACCACCATCACAGAATTGGCGCTGCGTCGATACAGCAGGGCAACCGGGATGTCATCTTTGGTACGGAGATGGTGGTGAACTGCATCAGCGTAGCCCAGATCAAGGTCGTTTTGTGTAAACGCCCTCCGGTGACGATCGAGTACGCGCTGGAACGACTGTTTCTGGCGGGTCGTGCCGTCAAAGCTTGGGCATGAAATCAGCTTCTCTGTAGGCTCAGAAGACGGGACAGCATGCGATCCATAAGATACGATCAGTTCATTTACCTGGGCTGTGAAGCTCACTTCATCTCGACCTTCGACGTCCTCAACAGCATGGAGAGTTGCCAGGGGAGTGCGGTTTGGCAGGACAACGTCAGTGTCCAGAAGATTTGCGATGCGCAGATATCTCTGGAACGGGTCAGCGCTCACCAAGGTCGGCACCAGCAGAAGTCCTCCAGGAAGACCTGAGGCCAGAGGCAGAGCCAACAGATGACTTTTTGGCTTCTGCATCGACGTCACACGAACAGTCGCTGCAGAGTTTGCTGGGACCACCGTCTTCCTCGCAGCTCTCGCAAAGGCTTGTGTGGAGACTTCGGGCTTGGTTTGGCCACTCTGTATCTCACGGATGACAGCTTGCAGAGAGGGGGGAGCCAGAGTCGGGTCCGAGGCACCCAAGACATTCATTCCAATCAGTAAAGGCAGTCGCCGCTTCCTCTCTTGCGTCGCAGGATTGGCCGGCTCCTTCACCACTAAGACTGGAACCTCAGGGAATGTCTGTCTGTTCAGCCTCAAGTCCACCATCAAGATGCCGGAGTAGGGCACCTCTCCTCCATTCACTGCCCTCAACGTCAGCTTGCATGTTTGCAGGGAGACGTCACCAAGGTTCTCCTTGACCCAGGCCTGGGTGATGGTGGTGACCTCGCTTCCAGTGTCCAGCAGGGCACTGACATCTCTGCCGTTGATCTGTGCATTTGCTACGGGGCATTTTCCAACCAATCCGGTCACGCTGTCCCCCGCTGTCTGGTTGTTGACAACGGGGCCTATTCGTTTCCCTGGTTGGACCGGGGCTGCTGGTTCTTGGGGCATTGAGACCTTCTGTGGCCGCGCTCGTTGCAGCTCCAGCAGACGAGTCCAGGTCGGCGAGGCTCTTTCTTTTCTTTTTTTAGCTCCGCCATTTCTCGTGTCAAGCTGGCGATTTGTTGACGGAGTGCCTTTAGTTCTTGAAGCTGTTGGCAACCGGTCTCCGTCTGCGGGTTTGCAGTGACGTGCTGCACTGTAGCCACCTCTGTTTCGGCATCTTCCGCTTGCCAGCGCTGTGCCTCCGCACGGACATCAAGGAAGTCCGCCGATGGGTTTGCCCTCAGAAAGCGGCGGAGCTCTCGACGGAGGTCCAACGAGCTGACACCCTCAATGTTCTGCTCTTAGCCACTCCATACATGGAACATAGTTCTTTCACGAGCCGCGACTCGAAGTCTCGCCCCTGATCGCCATGGCGCCGGAAGATCAACACAAGACAGCCTTTGCTACTCCCATGGGACTCTTCGAGTACACCCGTATGCCCATGGGGCTGGCCTCAAGTCCAGCGACCTTCCAACGCCTGATGCAGAAGGCGATGGGCGACTTCCTATTCAACTTTCTGTTGGTGTACCTCGATGATCTTCTCATCTACAGCAAGACTTTTGAAGAGCACCTCGAGCATGTTGATCTCCTGCTGCAGAGAATCGAGGATACGGGCCTGAAACTGCGAGTGGACAAGTGTCAGTTCTTCAGGAGAGAAGTCACCTACCTGGGCCACAGCAATCTCCGCAGATGGCGTCAGCTGTGAGCAAGGAAAAATCGAAGCTGTGAGGGACTGGCCTGTCCCCAAGACTACCACGGAGGTGCGCAGTTTCCTAGGCTTCGCCAGCTATTACCGGAGGTTCATCGCCGGCTTCGCGAAGATTGCAGGACCCCTGCATGACCTGGTAGCAGAAGGAAGCGCCACCAGCAAGAAGAAGACGGCCAAGATTTCACACCTGTGGCAGGCCAAACACCAACAGGCCTTCGACGCTCTTAAATCTGCTCTCACCACTGCACCAGTCCTGGGCTACGCTGACTTCGAGCAACCTTTCATCCTCGAGACTGATGCGAGCCACGACGGACTCAGCGCCATCCTGTCCCAGATGCAAGATGGGCGCCGCCGAGTGATTGCCTTCGCCAGCCGCCGCCTTCGCTCTACGGAGAAGAACACCTGTAACTACAGCAGTATGAAGCTGGAGTTCCTGGCCATGTACTGGGCGATCACAGACAAGTTCCGCCATTACCTGATGGGAGCCAGTTTCGAAGTGATGACTGACAACAACCCCCTGATCCACTTCCGAACGGCGAAGCTCGGCGCCATAGAGCAGCGATGGGCGTCTCAGCTCGCCCAGTTCAACTTTAATGTCAAATACCGCCCTGGCGCCACCAACCCTGCTGATGCCCTCTCCAGACTCCCTCACCACTCTTCTTTCACTTCAAACCCTCCTCTGCCAACCCCGTCATCCCCTGACTCCACTCCTGTCCCCCCTGAGCTTGCTGAAGCCAACGAACTGACCCTGGCTTGTGAGCATCAGGCCTTTGAACCAGATGATGTTCTGCCGCCTGCTGTGCCGCGACCCCCAGAAGATGGCAACTCCAAGCAGATCTCAGCTGTTCCTGGTCTGGAACGTCCCAAAGCTGAACTGTTTCAACTGCAGCACCAAGACTCCACCATCGCACAAATTCTGATGGCCTGGCCTGGCCTCCCTCCTCGTGGCGACGACCGCCAGTTACGAACACTCCTGCGTCAACATCATCGGCTGACTCTACGTGATGGCGTTCTCTACCGCCAGATCACCGATCCTGTTCACGGGCCCATGGAGCAGTTCGTCTTACCCAGCGTCCTGCGCCCTGACGTCCTTGCTGCTGCACATGAACAGATGGGACATCAGGGTCTCGAACGCACCACTTCCCTTCTGCGATCCAGAGTCTACTGGCCCGGCATGTACGAAGACATCAAACAGTATGTGTCCAACTGCAACACCTGCATCCTTGGCAGACGACCGGCAGATGTCAAGACTACGTCAACTCCCATCTTGGCCACTCGCCCTCTTCAGATCCTGGCCATCGATTTCACTCGACTGGAGCCCGCCAGCGACGGTCGCGAGAACGTTCTCATCATGACAGACCTGTTCACCAAGTTCTCCATCGCTGTACCGACTCGGAACCAGGAGGCTCAGACTGTGGCGAAAGTCCTCACCACAGAGTGGTTCCAGAGATACGGCGTACCAGAACGGATCCACAGCGATCAGGGGCGAGACTTCGAGTCGCGGCTCGTGAAAGAACTATGTTCCATGTATGGAGTGGCCAAGAGCAGAACTACACCCTACCACCCAGAGGGGAACGGCCAATGCGAGCGCTTCAACAGAACACTACATAATCTCCTGCGCACGCTGTCGGCTGATCAGAAACGCAGGTGGCCGCAACACTTGGCCGAAGTTGTCCAGGCGTACAACAACACGCCGCACGCTTCAACGGGTTTCTCGCCGCACTATCTGCTATTTGGACAAGAGCCTCGCCTGCCGGTAGACGACATCATTGGCCGTGAGAAGCCTGCAGCCAGAGGTACTGTAGACTGGGTGCGCCAACATCGTCTACGACTGATGGATGCTCACCGACGTGCCTACCAGCAGTTGGAGAAAGCAGCAGCGGAGCGGACCAAACGCGCGGACGAGCGTGCTGGAGAACATCCACTGGCCGTCGGAGACTTCGTCTACACCAGAAA
>JAWQFJ010010964.1:0-18369 GCA_034096865.1 Theodoxus fluviatilis
GAGATTCATTGTAGGCTGAAATGGTGTAGAGATACATTGTAGGCTGAAATGGTGTAGAGATACATTGTAGGCTGAAATGGTGTAGAGATACATTGTAGGCTGAAATGGTGTAGAGATACATTGTAGGCTGAAATGGTGTAAGAGATACATTGTAGGCTGAAATGGTGAAATGAACAATGCAGTGATACATGGTAGGTTGCAATTATGTAGACACACATTAAAGATTGAAATGGTGTAGAGATATAGCATAGGCTGGAATGGCAGATATTTTCAGAGATGGAATGACAAAGATTCACTAGGCTAGAATGATACAGATGACGTGTACATAGTATGAAGGAATGATACAGTAACATAATTGCATGATACAAATACATGTTGTGGGCTGGAATTTGAGTAAATACACTGCAGGCTTGAGTGTGTGTTTGTGGTACATGTGAAATAGTACTACATAACCTAAACTCATACAGCTCCATCATACACCAAGTGACACTACATACACAGCTGATGTTCTAACGCAGTGCAGACTTGCATGACAGGTATGTGTTGTTCAGAATAAGTGTTCTACTCTTGGTAAGTTAGAAATGATGTCTACATGTGAGGAAGGCTGGGTTATACTGTGGATGCAAGCTTTATAGGGTGAGGTGCAGTCAGCCTGGGTGATCAGTGCTTCTGTATGGATCTGTGAGCAGCTGATCCATCAAACTCTCTGGCAGTTTGTTGTGCTCTAGGAATGAAATATGGATTTGACATTTTATTCTTTAATCTATTTTTCTACAACAAAAAATGTGCAATGACAACAATGGTATAGAGGACTGATGAGAGTGCTGACAATGTTGTTTAGTAGATTTAATAATGAATTAATCCAAGCCAAATTCCCATCATTATAAACACATTAATTGCATGACAATTTGTTCATTAAAAATCCTTTAAGTAGTCTTGCTTATGAACTGTACTTTATTTTGATGAAATTTGTCAATAAAGTTTCTTACCATAAGGAATAATCTTCATTTTAAATGAAGAGTTTATTTTAAAAATTGGTGTACTGAAAGTGTTTACAGCTCAAATAGACTGCCAGTGTTGCATTTGTGATACACACGATGAGTATGCTGACTGTCAAACACTAATGACTGTCTCTCCCCTAGCACCCAAAAATGCATTTCCTGCAGTAGCCTTTTCTTCCTTGTGAGGTGGGGTACAGGCAGTGCTACTTGTTCAGCCTCTCTCGTTCACACCAAAAGATAAAAATAGTTGTGGTTATGGTAACACTAGGGGAGTTCAGAAGGCGCAGTGCTTCATTGCGCTTACTCAGCGCTTAATGTGATTCACTCGTGAACGGCAATTTGGGGCGCGATTCACTCAGCGCTCACTCAGCGCAACGCAGCGCTGTGAATCACCAATCCGACGTGCAGCAGAGGGATTCTGCAGCAAAACAAAATGGCGTCTTCGATCCCGCACTGGCCGTCGACGCGTACAATAACCCTCAGAAACATCATTTTGGGACTGGAACGGGCTTTATTTGCCCCAAGCGCCCTGTATGCGCGAAGAATGGCAAGTAAGGATGACACCGTAGTGGACTTTATTCACGCAGAATACATGTAAACGTGCATAAACGATGTCTATGGCAAAGAAAATATTTTCTTCGCGTCTATCAACACAACATGGGGCGCAGAAGATTTACCTCCCCTTTAACAAGTGAAGCGCTGCACAAACTCTGGGGCGTTCAGGTGAGCAATGAAGCGCTCAATTGCCAACATTAAGCGCTCATGCAGCGCTGAGTTGTTATGAACAAGCCTATAGCCAGACTAATAGGGTCAGTAGGTTGCATGGCCTGAACTTTATTTTTAGCAGAGGCCAGATTAAACATTAATCACAAATTTTCTTTAGCTGAATAAAATGCTATATTACTTGGTGGAATCCAGGAGTGCTCTTAAGGCAGGGATGATGGAACAGCATACAATTCATTGATTCCATTGGTTTCTTCCCTTTTATATTGGGGGAGGCCGGGGCTCACTAAAAGTTTAGTGTCAGCAGAAACAAATAGGGTTAGTCAGATTGCCGTAACCACACCTACTTTTTTTCTTCTTTGGCCTAATGGTATCTCTGTAGGAAATACGATTTATTTGTGTGGGAATATCAAAGACTGCCGACAATGCCAGTCTCAGCATATGAGGAAGCCGGCCTTGGATCCCAGGAGAAGACGCAGTGAAAAGACTGATGGCTGTCCCCAAGCTAGAGGTGTTGACTCAATTAGAGGTGGTATCTGTGACATGGGGACCAGCCTCACGTAGATCAGAGGGAGTACGTCTGGTCTAGAATTCTTTGATTTCTACAGGAGCGGCTATACAAATCAGATGAACTCATGTGTGTATGTTTGTGTGCGTGTAAGGAGGGGGTGGAAAGCAGAGGAGTTCCTAAATGGCACTCTATAAGGTAACAACAACAAAAAATTGTAACGGTAACCCGACCGACTCTGTGTTTTTCTGCCGATCCTGAACTTTCTTTTCCATCATTCAAACAAACAAGGGCAAAGCCCATACGACTCACATGCTTGACCTTGACCTTTACTTGACCTTGACCGTCAAGGTCAAACAACTACACCTAGCAATGACATCGTACACTAAGAAATGCTTTACACATTTTTCCTACCAAAATACATGTGGCCTTGACCCAAGGTCAAGGTAATCCAAGGTCATGCAACACAAAGCTGTTAATTCAAGACATAGGAAGCACAATGGTGCTTATTGGCACTTTCTACCATGAGATATGGTAACTTTTAGTGTTTTGGTCACATCTCATAAGGGTCAAAGTGACCTTGACCTTGATGATATGTGACCAAATATGTCTCGTGGTGAAAGTATAACATGTTCTCCACAAAATTAATAAGTTTGAAACAGTTATCTTCCATAGTTCAGGGTCAAGGTCACTTCAAAACATGTATACAATCCAACTTTGAAGAGCTCCTGTGACCTTGACCCTGAAGCAAGGTCAACAAAACTGGTATCATAAGATAGGGCTTACGTTTCCCTATATACCATATATAGGTGAGGGATCCCATCTAAAAACTGCAGAGAAATTGAGAAAATGTGCAAAATGGCTATTTTTTTAGACAACATTTATGGCCCCTGTGACCTTGCAGCAAGGTCAAGTCACTATGTATGTTTTTTGACGCCTTGTCATCATACACCATTATGCCAAATTGGGTGTTGATAGACTTAATAGTCTCCGAGAAAAATCCAACGTTAAAGTTTTAAACGGACGCCCGGATGCCCGGACGGACGAAACGGGTGAGTACATAGACTCACTTTTGCTTCGCATGTGAGTAAAAAATTGACGGTAATAAATAAACTGCTGCAATCCCTTCTTCCCCCTACAAGCACACGGGAAATCCACTATTTACGTTTAAAAAGCGTTTTCAGCGAAAGACACGTGATTTATGTCCAACCTGGCCGCTCCTAAAACTAAAATTTGAAGACAGTTCAAGCCGACCTACTGACCCTATTTTCCTTTGCGATGTTACTGTAACCACACTTGTTTGTTTGTTTGGCCTAACCGTCTCAGCCAGTGAGAACGGAGGGGGAGGAGCCAAAAGAACTTTAAACCTTTCTCCTCTCTGCACGGAGTTCTCACGGCACTCCACTGTTAAGTACGGTGCACTCCAGTTAACGCGACCTCGTAGGGGGAGGGGGGGGGGGGGGGAGGTCGTGTTAATCGGAGGTCAGGAGAGGTAACTTTTCTCGACCTCCAATGTGTTATGTGGGATTACATCCTGTAACAGGGGGTGATCTTTTGGAGGTGTCTCACCTGGGGGGCTGGCGGGTTTCGCGACTGGCAGTGTGTCGGGCGGACCTGCCGTGGGGCGTGAGAGCGAGGTTTTGGTGTTGAGATTTTGCGATCTGCACTGATTTTTTTTTGAAGGGCTGGCGATCCGCACGATGTATATTTTATTGTGTGCGAGGTGAGTAGGGGCTCGGTACGTTGTATTCCCCTGGCTGCAGAGCGGTGTTCGCTCTGAGGTGAAAAATGTTTTAATGATGTAACGAGATTTTTTGGAGGAGTGTACAGACAGAGAGCAGGCGGGCAGAAAGAAGCAGACGAGCAGAAGGACCGAGAGACGGAGGGAGACTGAGAGAGCGAGAGTGGAGAAGGTTGGTCGGCTAGAATGTTTATTGTGTCGAGGGCGGACCTACGTGTTTTATGGTTTTATGTAAGAAGGCTGACCGAAATTTTACTTGTGCTTTTCATTTACCCGTTGGGGTTTGGTAAGTGGATATAATTTTATAAGATTGGGTTATTTAGGATGTCGTGTTTGAGCCAAAAACAAATGTAAATGTTTTTCTTTTCTTTTCTACCTCTGTTACAAACATCTTTATGTTGAATATAAAGACTTGTAAGTTACCCGGGATCTGTTTTATCTCGTTTTTGTGGATCCCCGTAACACTCCCTTCTCATCGCAACCACCGTGCAAAACTAGTGTGCGCAAGGTACATAATGCGTGTGTTTGATTCCCCCCCTTTTTGGGGGGCTTATTTTGTAACTTCATTTCCATCACAACCACAGTGAAAAGAAATACAGCAAAGCACATTGAGTGCCTGAATTTTCTAATGATACACGAAGTGTTATATCAATGGAAACGTGACACGTAAAACTACGAATTTATTGAAATGACACAAGACTTGAGAGACAACAAAAGAGCGATAAGAAAACTGTTTTAAATTTCTACTAACAAGGAGTAGATAATTGTAGGGAAAATACTGGAATGAAAGCTTGAAATTTGTTATTTTGACCAGAATTTTTCTTCCCTTCTGGAATGAGGATTGGAATGCTGAAAATGCATCAAGCTCATCATCTTTGCAGCCAGTTTTAAACGGCTCGATCTGGATAGTGTTGTGTGTGACTGAGTGGTCAGGAACATCTTGTGTATGTGTGAAAATGGAGATAAAAAGCTTGTGGTAAGGTTCGAGCGGTGAGGAGCTCGAGGCTTGATGGTAGAAGGGCGCAGGTATGAGACAAGTCGTAGCTGCTTTCCACAACTTTATTAACCCATGGTTACACTAGCTCCTCGCTGGTCCAATTCCTGATCAGAGATACTATAGTTATATTATAGTATCACTAGCCTGATGGAAATGGCCTGGACCAACCCAAGACCGTCGTGGCAGTGGTCTCTCTCGTCTTGTGTACCGTTCCCCCTTAACAAGGGAATGCACGGACCTCACAGGAGCCAGGGTGTGGATTATTTCCCAGATCCTAACCCTGGTCTCTGAGTTGTGCTTCCATTTGGCAGAAAAGAGAGATTACTTAATTTAACTCGTTTTGAAATTACCTCTTACAAATGTTGCCTAATTTAGCATAACACAGTCTATTGAATAAATCACATGACGCTGCAAGTAGCTGTCTTACTTGAGGAAAAACATCAGATGTATAGTCAAAATGTTACAATTAGATGCCGGAGTAGGGGAGCGGTTCACTAGCTGAGGGTCACGCTAATGTAGCGAGTGACTGACAGGGCAACTGCATAAACAATAAGACTACAGCAGAGGAGGGGTCCCAGAGCGGTCAGCTGGTCAGCTTGCCTTACAGAAAGGATGGGGAAGGAGGGTTGAAGAGTGGTCTCACACAGAGAGATCTGACACACAGGATAGGGGGTGGGTGGGAAGAGACAGAAGCAGGGATAACTGAATAGAGGATGAACACGGCAGATGTAAGGCCTATGAGAACAGCTGGTGGGAATGAAGATACAGATCCGTGGCAACATTGTGCCCCCCACCCCCACCCCCATTTCAACCCGTTCTATGCCTAGGTTGATAGATTAATTTGAATAACTTTTACACCTCATTCAGGAATGCCCTGTGCGCGTAGGATCTGCCATTTTAAATGCTGCACTCGCAGTTACAAAGCAAGCAACGGTCCATCACCTGCTCCACACTAGTGAGTTGCTGTACAACCAGTGTCTCACTGCAGTTTGTACATACATGTACAGTCTTGGAGACAGTAGGGACTGCCAGGTGGGCTTAGGCATCCATCTCTTGAGGAAGGAGTGATAGCACTGTTGCTCTTCGAGAGTGCAGGGGTGTTGGAGCATGCGCAGTACCAATTCTGCGTCTGGAAAATTCCGGACTCCAAATAAGGGGTCAAGGGGCAGTCACAAGACGTATTGTATGCCCTATCCCCCATAAATGGCTTTGCTCTACTTGCAAAGTTTCTTGTACATACATGTACAGTCTCATGGACAGCAGGGGTGGCGAGACGGGCTGTGGAATGTGGATGGCCCGCAAACCTACGCCGAACACAGATCGAGTGTGTGTGTCAAATGGAGATGTAAGGGCTGAAAGTGGGGACTTGAAAACCAAAATCTTTGAGCACTGGTTTAATTTACAGTTGCAATGCTCCATCGCATGATGTTCCACGTTTGCACTGCGGATGTGATGAAATGAGGGAAAAGACTGCTAAAAGAGTCCTACAAAATTCATACACATTCAGATCTTTCATTATAAGGATTCGATCTAGCAGTGCAGGCCACTACAGCCGCAAACCAGTTTCAATAGTTACTTTAGAAAGAAAGAAAGGCAGGCAGGCAAAAAGAAAGAAAGGCAGGCAGGCACGCAGGCTGACAGGCACGCAGGCTGACGGGCACGCAGACAACGATTATTGCGACAGCTAACTGCCAACAAAGTGGCGCCTTGTACTTGTAGCCGTTCCTTCATTGAAGCCTGTCTTTGTGTTGGCAAAGCCGTGACATGGGGAGGCGTGGGAATCGGCGTGGAGCTCGAGAGCTTACGTCATCAGCAAACAGTCCTTTTCAAGGTAAAAATAACACAAAGAAAGAATACAATTAGTCAGACTTCGTGTCAGGATTCACTTCCCCTTACCACTTCATCACAGTGGTACTGCAGTTGATAAAAAGTTTCTGTCAGTAAGAACGAAAGAATACCATAGCACATGAAAGACCACCGTTATCACGGTCTCGGGTTGGGACTGGTGCAGGCCTTTATCATCCAGCCTCGGTCTGGTCAAAAGTTCATTTACCCATGGGTTGGAGTAAAGTAGTGGAAAGCAGCTACGACTTGCCTCATACCGTCGCCCTTCTGCCATCAAGCCTCGAGCCCCACAGCTTGAACCATAGCTCCAATCACTCCATCACACAGATATATACACTGTTATCGACGGAAACGAGATCGTTATATAAGAGATATCAACATTGCAGATGTTATAAAATTATTCATTTTGTGATCTTTCTCCTTCACTTCACAAATGAAAGCGTGCGTACTGAGCTAGGCTCCAAGTAGCCACGTGGATGACGCAACCAAATGCAAGGGACACAACTCTCACGCATCCTCGCTTTTGTGCACGAAGGCCACGAAAGAGTACCTTGTGTTTGTGTGCTGCATGTTAGCTGTTGGTCATCAGCTTCACGTCATCTCACAGACGGAAAGGCGAACTAAAGTGGCCTTGGATAGTTACAACGGAAAGGGGGATCTGAGGACATTATTTTCATTATTGTCATCGATTCCCACAGAGACAGCCAAGCGAGGCAAGGTCATGTGTGGGTGAACCCTGCAACGAAGGGATGGACCCCGGCGTACGTCACCGTTGACAATCATGACACCATTGTGTGAAAAAGATTTGACAAGATGCACTCGAGAGATTTGGCGATGTGCGCAACTTAAATTCGACAGCTAAAAGCCCCTTGCAAAACTCACCATCCACGCACACGAGACGAACACACCAACAAGAGAGTGCATTGCGATTTAGCTGTTCAAGGAAACTGGCAGGCCAACCTCTGCTCTGCATTTAAGGAGAGGGAGCATGTGGACAGACAGGCTGAACCTACTCAGGTGTGACCGTGAGCCTCTCAGAAGAAAAAAGGCGGGAGGGTTTCTGGAGATGTGAGGCAGAAGCAAACCGCTACTCTCCAGGAGCTTCATAGGCGAGGACTCCAGGCCTACTTCAGAGAAAAGTAGATCTTCTCACAGAAAGATCCCCTGCAAGGAGTAGATCGAATGGAGAAACAGGGTCAAAAAGAGGAACACATCTACGCCAAGATAACCCCTGCAGGGAGAGAAAACGGAACAGAGAGTCATATTCATCACTTTAAAACATTTTACAAGAAGGAACCTGTTTCCAGATTTAAGCTTTTCTTCTTCTTTTTCCCCCCTTCCCCTTTGTTTGCCTTTGACAGATCTGTTTATTTTCATACTCATGGAGGAGTGCATCCTGATGGTTTTGCTTTCAATCAGTCTTCATGATTGCCAAGTGTTGGTCCTTTGCCAAAGAGGTTATGTGTTACCTTCAGTTCATTAATTAGTTAATCAGCAAAATAACTTTAAAAGTTCCAAACAGATCCTGATGACATTTGGTGGAGGGTCAGGGTTTCACCCAAGGAGGTTATCTGTTATCTATTTTGGAATTGCAACCTAAAAGAGAAATTGTATTGCATATCATGAAGTCGATGACATCAAACTATTGATGACATTGTCGTATGCGTTCCTCAGTCACAGACCTACTGCAGACAATAACATTAAGTAAATTTCATAGCGTCAGGCCTGGCTAGCATGACATGCTGCCTGAATTAAGTATGCAGGTCAAGGAAGAGAAACTTTAGCAGCTTCTTTGGCAGAGGGTTGTGGCCTCTGGTTGCTCTCTAGTTCATCATATTTCCTAGTAACAGTGTAAAAACTGCTCTTCTCTCTCTCCCCCCCCCCCCCCCCCCCCCCCCCTTGTGTTTCAGGTGGTGAGTGACCAGGAGGATGTGGTGTATTGCATGAAGGCAGGCCTGTCTTACACCCATAAGAAGCGCAACCTGAAGACGTGTCGTCTGCTGTACAGAGTGACCGAGGTGGGAACCACTCTCAATTTTTCACCATCGCCTTGATCTATCTTTCGGGGGTTCAGAGGTTGCCTTCTGTTGGGCCGGTGCCCAGCCATGTTAGCATTCCGGGGAATGAGAGGGCAGACCAGATCAAGCCGCCAAGTCTGCCCTCATTCTCCCGCCCTCCCCTGAAAGGGCGCCCCACAAGTGACCTTGAGGCCCGTGACTAAAATCACTAGAGCTGGTTAGAGTAAGAGAAAATCAAGTCTCGATTTCCCTGCATGGTTCAGAACCTTTCTCACAAACAGCGTAGGGAGGCGCGGTGGGTCTATACTTTTATTCTTACCCTCAACCCGCGGGGGGGTGGGGGGATGGTGGTCGGGGTGGGGTGGGGGTTGGGGTGAGGAGTGGGGGTGTGGGGTGTGGGTGGGGTTGGGAAATAGGTCGAATGAAGAGGGGAGGGAAAAAAGTTAATCAGTCAGTGAAGCAAGGCTGGGGTTTTGTACATGACGCTTGTCCTTGCGCACTATTGTCACCGCCGCCAAGGAGGTTATGTTTTACCCTCGGTTAGTTACTTACCGCCGCCAAGGAGGTGATGTTTTACCCTCGGTTAGTTACTTACCTCCGCCAAGGAGGTTATGTTTTACACTCGGTTAGTTATTTACCTCCGCCAAGGAGGTAATGTTTTACCCTCGGTTAGTTACTTACCTCCATCAAGGAGGTTATGTTTTACCCTCGGTTAGTTAGTTACCTCCATCAAGGAGGTTATGTTTTACCCTCGGTTAATTACTTACCTCCGCCAAGGATGTGATGTTTTTCACTCGGTTAGTTAGTAACCGCCGGTAAGGACGTTATGTTAGAGCAACCTTTTTTCCGCCTCAGGTTTACCACCATCTTTGTGTGTGTGTGTGTGTGTGCATTTGTTGTGAAAACAAGTGTTTGTGAAGAAGCCTCTCGAGGGGCTCCAGCCACTCGCCTTGGGAACCAACGTCGCAGAAACCCACGTGTCACGGGAAAGGGAACCAGTGTTACGAGGAAATTGCCACTAACCTCTCCAGTGCCTCCAGACTCCAGTGTAACTGCTTGGTGGTGCGACGTCTCGTGCATGTGGTCTGGTCTGTTGGACTCATGGTTCGTCCCAGCTTGCGCCAAGAAAGTAGGAAGCCGGACTCAGGCACTTGAGTTCTTTACAGGATAATCTGTATTCCTGGATGGGACATAACGTACAGCTATCACTAGTGTCCTTCACAGCGGTCACTAGTGATGCTCGGCTCCAAACAGCCTCTCACAGCGCTCAGCTTCCTCCATGAAGCTTCCAGGCGCTCTCTCTCTCTCTCTCTCTCTCTCTCTCTCTCTCTCTCTCTCTCTCTCTCTCTCTCTCTCTCTCTCTCTCTCTCTCTCTCTCCAGTGGTGCTCTCATGCCCTTAGTCACATGTACATTGTATATATAGTGCTTGCTTCGGGGTTCGAGGCTATTCTCCCATCAGCCTATTCTGTTTCCGCCCCAAGAACCAATCAGGAAGACAGACTCTTACTGCAATAGGAAGTTAGAGGGGAGAGGCTTACAGCTCCCCACAAACAAAGAGCACAGGTTGCCCCTACTTCCCTCCCTTACGAACAAAGAGGCTGCTGAATCATCCTGACCCCTTTGGCCACATTAGGAAGACTATTGTTAAACAGATTCAAAAAAGGGTGGTTGCTTGGGTCAGACTGACAAAAGTGAAAAAGACAAGTCCTGACGATAATTCCGACTAATTGTATTCTTTCTTTTCTTAAATTCTTTTGGCCCTAAAAAGGGTCGTTTGATTTTCTTGTCAGCCGTCAGGCGTGAGCTCTGGGGTCGTGCCTGGCGGGACTGACTGCTGCAGCAGGTCTGTGACCAGCGGCTGCATGCCGGTAGCGGCTCCAAATGGTCGCTGTGGCGCAGGTGGCGGCGGCGGCTGTGGCTGCTGAGAGCTGCTGCGACAGCTGTGTTAAACATACACGCATGCACGCACACACATGCGTATGTTATCAATGGGGGATTGAGTTCTCCCTTTGATTCGTTATAGGGCTCTCCTCTAATTGTTACAGGTCTCCTCTCTGTCTACATGATAAATACCTTGTTGTTTCTTTGTACTTGCCGTGGGCCTTTTCTGGTAGCGTAGATCTTGATTCTTCTTAGACGAGCGAGGGCTCACAGCTTCAGTCTTGTCTGTTGGTCTGCATTTCTTCTGGAGAGGGCTTGGGGTTCCGTTTGGTTGGAAAGAAGACTCCATATCTCTGTTTACGTTCTTATGCTTTATTTGTAGCAGCAAGACACAAGGTGTTACAATGCCCACATTCTCTATCTCTCTCTATGACTACATTCTCTCTCTCCGGGTCTAATCCATTCTGTCTACATTTCTCTCTCTAGATCTGATCCTTTCTCTGTGTCTGTCCGTCTCCCTCTGTTGTCTGATTCCCTCTCTCTCTAGCTCGCTTTCTCTCTCTCTCTCTCTTATAGGCGCATCACTCTTTGTTCCTAAGTTTGTGAGTCAGATCCTTTGTCGCTGTCTCCCTGATTATGCATTTGGATCAGAAACAAAGGACTGTGGATTATGCATCTGGAACACCAAGCCTAGCTGATTCATCTTGAAGTGATTCACTCTGTCTAGATGCAAATCCACCCCATCTGTTCCCACTGGCTTTTTCCGTCATAACACGTACACAAACACATATGCGCGCATGCACGCACGCACGCACGAGCGCGCGCGCATACACACACACACTCGCACGCGCACACACACACACACACACACACACACACACACACACACATACACACAAGGAGAAGGGAGAAACGGCGAAATGTTAGTTTCACGAAGCATCCGTATTGGCGATTGATGTTTGCTCTGAATCAGTGAGAATTTCATTAAGACTTCTCTCCCTGAACATGTCCCTCCCATTAGTCAAAAAGAGGCATGTGTTCAAAATTTTTTCCAAAACACACTTTATTAGTCACGAAAGTCACGAAACTTTTAACTTGACCTCCTTATGAACTCGCCACAGACATCAGTTGATTGATGACATAGATGAACTCAAAGAGGACACAATCTATCCCATTCTGAACACAGAGATGTAGTATATCTGACACAGGTTGGTCACGTGACTTCGAATCCACATTCCAATGATTCTACCAATCAAAATTCAACATGATCAGAAGACCATTGAGAGTAAAAAGAGGCGATTCTATTTCACTCCAATTATTTATCCCGATAGATAAACACAAATTTGGTGTTCTAATAAAACTAATTCATGAGATTTTCAGGAAATCATTTGAGAACTACTTTTAGCGCGAACGTGTCTTTAAGGTTGCAAACTGCCTTGAGCACGTGCAATTGTGTATATACAGTAGTCGCCGCTTATTAAAAACACATTGGGACCGAACAAAAGTGTTTTTAATAAGCGGCGTTTTTATTAACCGGCAGTTCCCGCTTCACCAAGCCGTTGCGTTTCTTCCACCTGTTAAACCACCCATTTGTAGCTTTGAATTCGGAGCGACCAAGCTGGGAAGCAATCTGTTCCGCCTTCTGACACAGGATTGGGCCGTTTACAGGTGTGTTGCGCGCTTGGATAGAGTCGAACCACCGCTTTAAGCCATCTTCTGTCTCTTTATCCTTCCCGCAGCGCCGACGCTTCCTTTGGCCTTGACTGGAGCCCTCTGCGATATCAGCCCTAAGTTCATCTTCTTTTTTCAGTGTCTGGCACAGAAATGATGCCGACACACCCAAAATGTCAGCACCCTCCCTCAAACTTTTAGAATTTAGCTCTCGGTAGCGATCAAGCAAGTCCACTTTGTCTTTGGGTGTCATTTCTGTTCTTTTTCTTTTCTTTGGAGCTGAAGTTAAAGCCATTTTCTGATTCACTGCTTATCCAGCGAGACTAGACAGTGTTGAATTGACATCTGACGGTTTGCTGACAAGGGTGTAATCACTGTTCACACAAACGCTGAAGCGTCTTTAGTTGTCATCTAACGGTTTGCTGACAAGAATTCACAACCAGAGATCGACTCTGACCCTCCGAACAGCGAGAAAAAGAACAGAAAGTGTTTTTATTAAACGGCGCCTGTATATTTAATAACCGGCGCAATTTTACATATGTTATATAGTGGTAAATCCGGACCGGACCAACTGTGTGTAAAAAACGGCTGTTTTTATTAACCGCGTGTTTTATAGGCGGCGACTACTGTAGTAATACACGCGATCTTTGGACCTACTATAAACGCAGCGAAAAGGATTCCTATGGGTCCGGGCTGGTTTCGTGAATCTATGGTTATACTCTCGCAAGTAAATGCTTTCTGGCCGGAACCTGTGGTCTAACTGCCTTCACACTGTTTGACGAGCTCCACACTTCGATCATTCGTGTATCCACTGATGGAGTCAGTAAGTGATTTAACCTACATTCCGTCTGTGTTGAACGTTAATCGAATGGAAGTTTCTTCTGTAGGAATCCGTCCGATTCCGAAGTTCGATATTATCGGATAGCTCAGAAGCAGTTTTTCTAAGTTTAATCCTTCTAAGCATACATTAAATTAATGATTCCTCATCAGCAAAAGCACTCAGTGGGTTTCTGTGTGTATCGAAGATTATGCAGACGGGATTGGTTGCCTTACTCGCTTAATGAAGTATAAATATTGCTGTTGTATTCAAAGTCCTTATAATTAGTAGAGTTCACAATATTACACTCTTGTGATTCGAATTTTACCGCATACAAGTTTTACCTTCATGGGAAATCGATGTTTAGAAAATGAACTGACGGAAAAATGGCTGCCAGTATGGAGTGTATCACAACAAGCGGAGGAATACACTCACGATGTGATATGGCATTCAGCGTGGCTGTTCAGAACGGTGGTATGCATGTTATGGAAGAATTTAGGCTATCACGTGACAAACCTGTTGCTGAGACTATATTCACTAGTCTCAGCCACGCTGAATGAATCTATCCTCGAGCATCTGTGCATGCCTCGACAAAATAAATCAAGACTGTGTTCACCGTACCTACAGAGAGAATGGCTGTGTTTAGTTTACATAAAAGCATTACGACAATAAAGCAGAGGCAGTGTCGATGGCCACTTCCATTTTTAATTAATACATTGTTTACAATAATGTTGATTTTTCTTAAATTATGCCTGTAGTGCTTTTCGAGCTTTTGCTTTAACATTTCGGCTAATGAGCGTTGACATTCAAGTCACATTCGCTTCTCGTTTACCTTGTACTCGAATGTTTTCCTCTCTCTCTCTCTCTCTCTCTCTCTCTCTCTCTCTCTCTCTCTCTCTCTCTCTTTCCTTTTTCTTCTTGATGTGCTAACTTTTTCCTAAACAGGGGCGGATCTGGGGGGGGGGGTGCAATGGGTGCAATTGCACCCCCCCCAGCGGGACAAAAAAAAAGAAAAAAAATGAAAGAGATATGTTGATAATGTAGTAATGTAAATGTAATTGCACCCCCCCCCCCAAGCAAAAAGACAAAAAAATGAGAGAGAGACTCAGGGAAAGAGATGTTGATAAATATTGGAATGTAAATATAATTGCACCCCCCCCCCCCTCCTAGGCTTAAAACAAGAAGAAGAGAGAAGCTGATAAATATAGTAATGTAAATGTAATTGCACCCCACCCCCCCTCCCTCGGCAGAACAAAAAAGAGAAAGAGATGCTGATAAATATAGTAATGTAAATGTAATTCCACCCCCAGCCAAAAAACTAACTAAATAAATTAAAGAAATAAAATACATAAACAATGATAATACATAAATTAAAAAATGGAAAGAGAAATATGTTGATAAATATAGTGATGTAATTGCACCCCCCCCCCCCCCCCCCCCCCCCCAGCCAAAATAAAAAGGGGTGGGTGGGTGCAGAGAGAGAGATGCTGATAAATATAGGAATGCACTAGTAAAATTAAATGTAATTGCACACCCCCCCCCCCCCCCCCCACCCCCCATATAAAGATTATTAAATTCGAGGTTCACCTGGAACCTCTACCTCTACGCTAAATTCGAGGTATGATCTTGTTGCAAAGACTTTTTTCTCATGTTGTTTTTGTGAATTGTGATTCTTTATTATTAACATCGAACTTATTTAGCACTGTACATTTTCGAGCATGTGCTTCCCAAGAGAGAGACAGTTGGTCCTATCTCCACCCCCCACCACATCAGTGGCAAAATGTATCGCCTGAAAATAGCACTTTACACGCTCAGATTGCACCAGATTGCACCATTTTGCTTCCTTTTAAAAAAAAAATTCCGGGGGGGCATGCCCCCGGACCCCCCTAGCATGCTCGGCGCTTCGCGCCGTCGGTTCGGCGCTTCGCGCCTTCGCTGATAAGATACAAAACAAAACAAAAAAGAACTTTGCACCCCCCCTTTCAAAACCCAGATCCGCCCCTGACTAAATGTTTGGTATCCTTATCTAATGCAGTGATTCTGAAAGGGAAGAACTCTCCAAGAGTTCTCTCGTCCTGGTGCTGACGGTCAGGGCAGGTTAGGTCAACACCGTGGGGGCAGCTCGGGTCATGGTTACGTTTCTGTCAGATGTAAACGCAACTTTCGTCTCCCTTTTTCTTCAAACTTCGAGGGGGGAAAAAGACGGAGACAACTCACAGACAACTATGTTTACATTTTCTCTTCAAAATTTTCTCTCTCGAAGTTCATTAATGTCAGTGATGGGCATGGATGTCTAGTTCTCAAGGTCGTTTACTGCGTCGTTGGGTCATTCGCGGTGGCGCGCGTGCAGACGATGCAGAAGCTGTAGGACGCGAGGACGGTCAGGGTGTCTGCTCATGGGGACAAAGACTTTCGACGCTCGGAACGCACATCCTCTATTAAGAAGTATGTCTACTGTTTCTTTCACAGTATTGTACACCTGAACGCATATCCTCTATTAAGAAGTATGTCTACTGTTTCTTTCACAGTATTGTACACCTGAACGCATATCCTCTATTAAGAAGTATGTATACTGTTTCTTTCACAGTATTGTACACCTGAACGCACCTCCTATATTAAGAAGTATGTATACTGTTTCTTTCACAGTATTGTACACCTGAACGCATATCCTCTATTAAGAAGTATGTATACTGTTTCTTTCACAGTATTGTACACCTGAACGCATATCCTCTATTAAGAAGTATGTCTACTGTTTCTTTCACAGTATTGTAAACCTGAACGCATATCCTCTATTAAGAAGTATGTCTACTGTTTCTTTCACAGTATTGTACACCTGAACGCATATCCTCTATTAAGAAGTATGTATACTGTTTCTTTCACAGTATTGTACACCTGAACGCATATCCTCTATTAAGAAGTATGTCTACTGTTTCTTTCACAGTATTGTACACCTGAACGCATATCCTCTATTAAGAAGTATGTCTACTGTTTCTTTCACAGTATTGTAAACCTGAACGCACATCCTCTATTAAGAAGTATGTCTACTGTTTCTTTCACAGTATTGTACACCTGAACGCATATCCTCTATTAAGAAGTATGTATACTATTTCTTTCACAGTATTGTAAACCTGAACGCACATCCTCTATTAAGAAGTATGTCTACTGTTTCTTTCACAGTATTGTAAACCTGAACGCACATCCTCTATTAAGAAGTATGTCTACTGTTTCTTTCACAGTATTGTAAACCTGAACGCACATCCTCTATTAAGAAGTATGTCTACTGTTTCTTTCACAGTATTGTAAACCTGAACGCACAAACCTCTATTAAGAAGTATGTCTACTGTTTCTTTCACAGTATTGTAAACCTGAACGCACATCCTCTATTAAGAAGTATGTCTACTGTTTCTTTCACAGTATTGTACACCTGAACGCATATCCTCTATTAAGAAGTATGTATACTATTTCTTTCACAGTATTGTAAACCTGAACGCACATCCTCTATTAAGAAGTATGTCTACTGTTTCTTTCACAGTATTGTAAACCTGAACGCACATCCTCTATTAAGAAGTATGTCTACTGTTTCTTTCACAGTATTGTACACCTGAACGCACCTCCTCTATTAAGAAGTATGTCTACTGTTTCTTTCACAGTATTGTACACCTGAACGCACCTCCTCTATTAAGAAGTATGTCTACTGTTTCTTTCACAGTATTGTACACCTGAACGCACCTCCTCTATTAAGAAGTATGTCTACTGTTTCTTTCACAGTATTGTACACCTGAACGCACCTCCTCTATTAAGAAGTATGTCTACTATTTCTTTCACAGTATTGTACACCTGAACGCACCTCCTCTATTAAGAAGTATGTCTACTGTTTCTTTCACAGTATTGTAAACCTGAACGCACCTCCTCTATTAAGAAGTATGTATAGTATTTCTTTCACAGTATTGTATACCTGAACTTTTTTAAATATACTAATAAAGCTCTTTCCTTTAGTTTTGTTGAATTTGGGGTTGAGAACATGAAAATCGCGTAAATGTTTCCCGCGTCGTGTCGCAGTGTGCTAGACTAAGGGCGTCTTTCAGCGAGAACTAAAGGATCTAGAGTCCGACTAAAGTTGTCTGAAAGATGCTTTAGTTCAGCTCGATGACGTCACTCCAGCGACTTTAGTCGGACCTGCGCAAAACCACCAGTTCCTTTAGTTCCAAAATGGCAGACAAAAAGCGGTAAGAATGATTGTTCGTAGGAAAAAAAGCTGAAACACGTCACATTTTTCTTTGACTTTGCTTTTTTGTGAATAATATTTCGCTGCTTAACCAGGGGTGGGGTTAAATGGAAAAAAAGGGTAAATGTTGCATTGGCTACATAATTATGAAGTTATTTGTCTTGTGTTTCACTGCATTGCAATCCTGTCATGCAATGCGTCAAACACTGGTGGTGACACGCGGAAAGTGCTGGAAAATGTGCGGCTATTCATTCTTTCCACGACACCCATGTATTCCTGGACCCGTGGCAACCATCTTGGAGCGCTCTTCGTTCATCAGAAGGCCTTCTTCAGCACAATCGCAAGGAAGACGTCAAGAAAAAACGTAGAGGTGGCCGCCATTTTGATGAACTAAACTTGAGCTAAACCAACTTTCAGCAAATGACGTCATGACATGCGCACTTGGCTAACTCGACTGGACTGTTTAGTTTCCCGCTGAAAGACGCCCACATCACACACATCGCGTCTGCATGAAGTCGGTGAGTTAATTATCTCGTCAAATCGTGATAGTCGAGCATTTTTTGTGTGAATACAATTATTTTGTATTTTCTTCGCCTTTCTTTTCAAAGGAAAATATACCTACTTTGTATAATATTGACTTATCTTGGTGTCCGAAAAGTTGCGCTGGAGTGATCTGGCGATGGGCTGAGACTAGTCAGTCTAGTGAGACTGAGAGGCAACCCCCATCGTGTTTCCATTCGTTCGTTTTGATGTATTTACACGAGGATTTTGCTTTTGTTATTATTTTCTTTTACATTCCTATTCGCTTCTTATTGGGCTTATTTTCACTTTTGGTATTGTACTTTAGAGTTTAGTCCATGGAAAAATAGACAGCGCAATGGGTCGTGGCGTTAGTTGCATTCGACGATTCGTATGATCAAAGTCAAACGGGTGCGTGGTAA
>JAWQFJ010010966.1:0-20000 GCA_034096865.1 Theodoxus fluviatilis
CCATAAACCTTTCAAGCTTTGTTCAATAATCAACTCCAGCCCAAATTGCTCAATATAATCTATGGCATGGGTAGAATCACTATAACCAACCCCAACTTTCTTTTCCAATAGTTCATTAATCTGTTAGCCAGCAAACCAGAGGAAGACACTGTGATCAAACAATAGATCTGTCATTCCATGACATAATTTCCATCAGCATGTTGATTTGACATGGTATTATCACCCACCTGCCAACAGTAGTCTGACTTTTGAGCGACGTCAGGGTCAGTAATGGCATCTCCCTTGTAGGGCCCAAACTGTGTGCGAGTGGGGAAAGGCTGGAGGGCCACCACGCCCAGTCCTGCCCCAGGGATGGTGGACTCCTGGATGGAGAGGCCTGGGGGCAGAGTTTTCCAGGCCTTGTCGGCAGCCTTTGTGCCAGGGGCCACCTGCAAAGCACGACACACAATCCAGATGAATTACCAGTGGTCAATTCAAGACAATAGCAGTCCACAGGAAAACTTTGATCCCCACATCAGATTTTACCTCAGCAGTGTTTATCAAAAGCTGACTTTTTTCAGACACTTTTTGAATCCATAAAATTACCGCCGAATTAAAATGATAGATGAATTATCATCAACATCCTAAGCTGCGTTTTCTTTCGAGTCAACTGTTGCTACAACAAGCAGTAATAAAGGAGACTGGTCAAAGGCTACAAAGATACCACTGTTTCTGAGAGCCCAGGACCCCTAGGGTCCCTGCCACACCATCTGTCCATCAGTATCAGCATCTGTTCATCAGGATCTGTCCATCAGTATCAGCATCTGTTCATCAGCATCTGTTTATCAGCAACTGCATTGACCTTTAGCGATTACATCACAGCATCACCTGAACGCTGGCTGGTTCACCTCTAGATGGCCTAAACATTCAACTGGATCTCTCCTACCGACTGTGTTCATGAACTCTTGTTGCTCCAACCAAATCGTGCATGGTCTCATTTCTTACCGTCTCTCCTGTTGGTATGTGTGCAGCTTTCTATTCATGGCTTATGACCATGTCTCTCCTGTTGGTGTGTGCAGCTTTCTATTCATGGCTTATGACCATGTCTCTCCTGTTGGTGTGTGCAGCTTTCTATTCATGGCTTATGACCATGTCTCTCCTGTTGGTGTGTGCAGCTTTCTATTCATTTTCATCTGGAGAGCATGACACATGGCTATCCACACACACCGCACATCACACCCCACACAAATGTGCACACACACACACACACACACACACACACACACACACACACACAAAGATGGCGGTAAACCTGAGGAGGAAAAAAGGTTGCTCTAACCTCAGCATCCTGGATGACGTTGAGAGGACCATGGACTGGACAGTCCCCCTCATACTCCTTGTTGCACTCCTCACAGACTGCAAGCAGGAGGCATATACAGCAAGCCAAGTTTATTTCTCACATTTTAATCTTTGTCTCAACAAATACCTGAAGAATGAGCTGCCAAGCCTCCACATCCTCACTAGCATACCTAACTTTCCTTCCTACACAATTAACTCAGCCACAATTCAAGGATCTAGGTTGGCAAAATTAGATGCAGAGAGAATAGGGCATTATAATTGCTTTGCAGCCATATTTCAAATGCATTCTCAGACATTATCAATGGCTTCTGATGCTGGTGACAAATAAAAACAGAGGCACAATCCAACTTCAGATTGTATGTGCAACTGAGGCATCTGAAGAGCCCTGGAAATGATCACACACACACACACACACACACACACACACACACACACACACAACACCACACAACAGAACACCACACAATACAACACCACACAACACAACACAACAAATATCTTTAATCAATGGATCTTTAAAATTACATTTAGTGCCTATGTGGATACACCAAAATATTTTTTTGCAGTAAAATATGTTGAAAACGTGTAGTCTGGCATTTAAGAAACAGCAAGACATTTGCATCTAAGAAACTAATCATGCTGGTTAAGGTATTGCTTTCACATATTAAAATTTAGCATTCTTACTTTCTTCTAAATGTAATCATTTTCTAAAGATTTAGAATTTCCACTCTGTTGTGTATCAACAAAATTCTTTAATGCATCATTCTTGTTACCTAAGCTGACTGACAGTGACAAATGCTATGATACATAAAGTTTTTTAGGAGTATCTATCTATGCTATATCATACTATGCTATATCATGCAGCCAGACCAAGCAGGTATAACAAGAACTATCCTAAGGGGGAAAGGGGTATATGGGAACTTTTTGTTGTTCTTCAAAGAAGGGCTGCCATATTGTAGACATGTAAATAACGGTCACGTGTCAAGAGGCCAAGACCATCCTGCAAGGTACCAGGTGGGAGAAGGAGAGGCAGGCAGAAAAAGAGGTGGGAAGACAACATCAAAGAGTGGACAGGCTTGACCTTTGCTGACTCAAAGCAAGCCACAGAGGATAGAGATCGATGGAGGAAGATTGTCCGAAAGTCATCACTGTTGCCTCAACAACCCATCTCAGGGTTAAGAGACTGAACTGAACTGAACTGAAACAAGAAGGGCAAAGCCCATTCGACTCACATGGTTGACCTTGACCTTTATATGACCTTGACCTTCAAGGTCAAGGTCAAACAACTAAACCTACCAATGACATAATAAACAAAGAAATGCTTTACACATTTTTCCTACCAAAATACATGTGACCTTGACCCAAATTCAAGGTCATCCAAGGTCATGCAACACAAAGCTGTTAATTCAAGACATAGGAAGCACAATGGTGCTTATTGGCACTTTCTACCATGAGATATGGTCACTTTTAGTGGTTCACTACCCCATTTTGGTCACATTTCATAAGGGTCAAAGTGACCTTGACCTTGATGATATGTGACCAAATGTGTCTTATGATGAAAGTATAACATGTGCCCCACATAATTATTAAGTTTCAAACAGTTATCTTTCATAGTTCAGGGTCAAGGTCACTTCAAAATATGTATACAATCCAACTTTGAAGAGCTCCTGTGACCTTGACCTTGAAGCAAGGTCAACCAAACTGGTATCAAAAGATAGGGCTTGCTTTGACCTATATACCACTTGTAGCTAAGGTTGCCATTCTCAATAACGAGGGAGAAAATTGGGAAAATGTGAAAAATGTCTGTTTTTGAGACCACATTTATGGCTCCTGTGACCTTGACCTTGAAGCAAGGTCGTCACTATGTATGTTTTTTTAGGCCTTGTCATCATACACCATCATGCCACATTTGGTGTTGATAGACTTAATAGTCTCCGAGAAAAATCCAACGTTTAAGTTTTTTACGCCCGGACGGAGTACATAGACTCACTTTTGCTTCGCATGTGAGTCAATAAAAATGTTTTGTATACACACATACACACACACACTAAATCAACTTTTGTACACTAGGAAAACAATTTTTTCTACACATAAAATTCAACTGTAGTTATAGATTCTAAAGAAGGATTTACAAATTTTAGGTGCTCTCTCTCTCTCTCTCTCTCTCTCTCTCTCTCTCTCTCTCTCTCTCTCTCTCTCTCTCTCTCTCTCTCTCTCTGCGCATGTTTTCCAGCAGTGAAAGAAAAGGGCTTTGCATGAAAGGCAAAGCTACATAGGTAGGAAGCCTAGATTTGGGTCGTTTAATGACTGCTCTGTGACCCGGCTGAACCGGGAAATTTCCATGGGCAGAACTGGCACTGCGCATGCGCCTGCTACCCATCACCCTAAAAACAACAAGAAGGGCAAAGCCCATACAACTCACATGCTTGATCTTGACCTTTACATGACCTTGACCTTTACATGACCTGACCTTCAGGTGACCTTCAAGGTCAAGCAACTAAACCTAGCAATGACATCCTGAACTAAGAACTGCTTTACACATTTTTCATACCAAATTACATGTGACCTTGCCCCAAGGTCAAGGTCATCCAAGGTCACGCAACACAAAGCTGTTACTTCAAGACATAGGAAGCACAATGATGCTTATTGGCACTTTCTACCATGAGATATGGTCACTTTTAGTGGTTCACTACCCCATTTTTGTCACATTTCATAAGAGTCAAAGTGACCTTGACCTTGATGATATGGGACCAAATGTGTCTTATGATGAAAGTATAACATGTGTACTACAATGTTTTAAAGTTTGGAAGAGTTATCTTCCATAGTTCAAGGTCACTTCAAAATATGTATACAATCCAACTTTAAAGAGCTCCTGTGACCTTGACCTTGAAGCAAAGTCAATCAAACTGGTATCAAAAGATAGGGATTATTTTGTTCTATACACTTTATATAGGTGAGGTATCCAATCTTAAAAACTTCAGAGAAAATTGAGAAAATGTGAAAAATGGCTGTTTTTTAGACAACATTTACGGCCCCTGCGACCTTGACCTTGAAGCAAGGTCAAGTCACTATGTATGCTTTTTGAGGCCTTGTCATCATACACCATCATGCCAAATTGGGTGTTGATAGATTTAATAGTCTCCGAGAAAAATCCTACGTTAAAGTTTTTCACGGACGCCCGGACGCGCGGACGCCCGGACGGACGACACGGGTGAGTACATAGACTCACTTTTGCTTCGCATGTGAGTCAAAAAACATCTCGCCTGCCGCCTCTCGAGCCTCTGGGCTGCTGTGTCTTTGGTTGTGGGTTACCGGATCCTCGGCCCGTGGGTTGCTCTTCAGGTGAGATGTCTCTGCTCTCCTCCTCTGACTCTGAGTTCTTGCATTTGTGCCTACTACCCACACTTTGCTGACCGTTTTCGGTCATGATTTGGGGGAGCGTAACGGCAGGGGACTGGACGTCCGGGTTTCTATGAGCCGGATAGCTGGTTTTGTGTTGCTCGCTAGCACACCACCACACACACACCCCCCCCCCCCCCCCCCCGCGGTGGTGGGTCCGCCTGCCACCCCACATCACCGCACCTAGGCCCTCCTAGCCTAGTAGGCCAATTTTGGCACTCAAGTACGCAGTCAGTGGTCACGAAATCTCGCCTGCCGCCTCTCGGGCCTCTGGGCTGCTGTGTCTTTTTGGTTGTGGGTTGCTGGATCTCGGCCTGTGGGTTGCTCTTTGGGCGAGATATCTCTGCTCTCCTCTCTGTGTTGCTTGCGTTTGTGCCTACTACCCACACTTTGCTGACTACTGTCGCGTGATGCGCGACGAAAGTGTGATGTAATGCTGTTAGGTGATATCGCTAGATAGTCAGTATGTGAATCTATTCCGTATCTGCGTTCAAATGGTTTGGCGCATTGCGGCGGATCTGTCGTGTGTCAGGGGATACTGCGTCACTCCAGGGGGGCCTGGGGGGTCTCTTGAGGGGGTATAGCGTAATGCTATGGGATTCACACGTTCTCCAACATGGGCTGAGAGCCCGCGAACTTTGTTAAGTGATGATTGGAGAAAACTCAAGAGGCGGGAAAATTCTCATTACCGATTGGTAGTTAATCACGTGGGAGAAGCGACGCGAGGGCTCGGTAGCGTCTATGCGATCAGTTCAGCTCCGTCGGTCGGATGGAAAGGTCGAGCGTGCATTGTCGATGCTGCTAACGGTTAAGCTGCGCGGGCAGCTTGCAAGCGAAGTCGGTCGCTTGGCAAAATCTCTCTTGTGTCAACTCAGGTTGGAAGTTGGACACGTGAGAGTGGAAGGAGGGTCTTCCTGTGACTAGGACGAAGTTTTCTGTGGACCGAACCACAGCCTGGGACTTGAGGTGAATATTGCTGTTTCGCCTTAATGCTTTTGCCGCGTGGGGTGTTTGACCATTTGATTTGGGCGGGAAAAGGGTCATCCGTCGGGTATGGGTGATTTGTACCTCAAAGTTTAAAGTAAATCTATGGGGAATGGCTGGAATGAGTATCTATCTCCATGTGGAAATGATTTATGAATTCACTTCGTGAGTAAAAGAGTGTTAATTCAATTTTTCTCGCTGGGAGCGGGTAAGCGACAACTGGGGCGTCTGGTTTGGAATGCGCCGCTAAGACATTGAATCTCGCATGAGTAAATTCAAAGGGGGAAAGGGTAGTCGCTCATTGGGGCAAAACGGTTGTGTGTTTCAGGCTATACTTGGATGCTTGCCTTACTCGTCTGCTTGACTACTCGTCTACGGGTCTACCGGTCTACCTACCTACCCATATCTTCGTTCCTACGTAATTCTACGGTTACCGCGACTGCTACTGGTAAAGCTCTGCGGTATCGTCACATCGAGTCCGTACGGGTGGATCTCGAGGTACGCCGTCATCTCTGAGGGAAGCTGCACCGACACGGGTCCGGGTGCGAGGCTGTGGACGACGCTGAGAAGTGCATGGGGGCGCTTCGTCTGACTGTAATGGTTCCTACGATCGTGCAAGTACCAATCTTCGTTAGTAGCTCGGTGGCTACGATTTCGTTAGGACTGGTTTATGTGCCAATGGTTAAGGGTCTAACGAAATACACCTTTGGTTGGGTGTGAAAGTCCACACGAAGTGGCCTAATCATCAGGGCAAGATAGATTAGAGGCAGAGGGTTGGAGAGTGCTAGCGTATACACCTGCTCGGGGCAGTGTAGGAGCGCAGCCGTTTGTTGCAGGTGTGACATGCAACGGGGTAGAGTGTGATTCATGACTTGATTCTCTCGATAGGATGACATTTATCACACTGGCTCAGATAACTGTGGGAATATCTGCCGAGGTTTAGAATTGACTTTCTGAACTTGAACTGACTTGGGAAATAAGCTAGGTGCTTGAGGGTCAGTGTTAATCTCACGACGGGACAAAGGGGGGTGAAATTGGAAAGGGCCTATTTGTCTGATGCGACACCGGGACGCTCAGCGGGCGTCTGTCTATGAGGATACTACCAGTGACTTCCAGGAGAGACTGTGGTTTATCTCCAGTAAATTGTTCAAGTGTGGGTTGGAACAATTTCTTCTTTTCAGGGGACTGAAAGTGTGGAAGAGGGTAGGGGTCGCTTTGGGATTTCTGTGAGATTGGTTGTGTTTATCGCCTGTGTAGTTCTGATAGCGTGCACTGGGTAAAGTCACGTTGAGATTGGAATGTTCTGGACTAGGAGTGCGTCCGGGCGACGAAGAGGGTAAGCGTAAACCTTTTCATTTGCTTCCTCGCATGTTGTCTGTGTCGACATCGGTTGTTGCTCACGTGAGTGGGTTCGTGTGAGTTTGTCGAGCGAGGAGTGTGCCGCGCGAACGGGAGTTGTGTGTGGAGCGGAGTTGGCATTGTTTACCTTTCACCATTCAGGTTTGGGCGGAAGTGCGTCACCGCTAGAGGGGGAAAGGGGGAGGAGCCAGAGAGGGGGTTGAGGCCTCGTTGGTATGCAGCGACGTGGTGTGTTGTTGCCGGGGGTCTGTTTTGAGTAACTTTGATTACAGGGTTGTTGGCAAGATTCTAGTAAATCTTCTGAAGGGAGATTGTGTTTCTGAATTGGGAATTTTGGGTGAAGTTCAAGGTTAAGTCTATTTAACAGGGAATTGTTAAATGCTTTTGGCGAAGCCGTAGAGACTGTTTGTGAATGGAAGTGGGTGTGCCTTGTTGTCATGTTTTGTGGTTCGTTTCACTTCTATTCTGTAGCAAGATTATCTTTGTTCTGAAGACGCTCGTCAGAACGAGTGGTTGAGATAGTTGTGTATTTTGTGCCAGAGCTGTTTTGCAGATTTAATTCCAGTTTCTGGTGAAATGATGAGAGAGAGAGGAGAAGTGGAGATTGTTTTTTCTGTACCCTAATTATCACCCTAGTCACCGGTGACTTAGGCGTTGACCTTATGTAAGGGTATTGATTATTTTTTAATTGTTCTCATTTCCCTGTTCTGGGGGTTGTTGTTGTTTGTTTTGATCCTAACAGGAAGTGGAAGCGTACCACCTTGCCCGCTGCCTGTCCCTTTTGTTTTGGTTTTCTTTTTCTTGTACCTTACCACCTGCCTACCTTCCTTTGCAGTCCTGTGCCGCTAGGAAGGGCTCTCAGTTGTTGAATAAACTTATTGTTAATTTTAAAACTTGATTCAGTGGTCTGTAGTCATTTGAGTTCTTGACATTGCTTGATGTTTGTGGTGTCCCCCCCAAGGAGTGGAGGTTTAGTTTAGCCTGTAAACTATTTTTTTTTATCGTGGGTTACCTTTCCCTTAGACGATTATATCGTTCTTTGGGAAGGAACCTCCAACTATCCAAGTTAAGGTAAGCAAAAACGCGACAACTACTTTCAGTCATGATTTGGGGAGCTTGACAGCAGGGGACTGGAGGTCCGGTTGTTTGAGGGCCGGATATCTGGTTTTGTGTTGCTCGCTAGCTTCCCCCACTCCCACCAGGTGGTGGGTCCGCCCGCCACCCCGCTTCTCTGCCTGCCACCCCGCTTATCTGCACCTAGGCCCCCGAGCCTAGTCGGCCGCTTTTGGCACTGGAGTATGCAGTTCAGTGGTCATGACCTCTTGCCTGCCGCATCTGGGGCCTTTTTCGGTTGTGGGTTACTGGATCCTCGGCCTGTGGGTTGCTCTTCAGGTGAGATGCCCCTGCTCTCCTCAGCTGACACTGTATTGCTCGCGTCTGTGCTCCCCTAGCCACATTTTTGCTGACCATTTCTGGGGAGCTTGACGGTGTGGGTCTGAAACAACCCCCCCCCACACCTGCGATTGGTGGGTGCCGCCCCATTTCTCCCTATTTCTGTGCGGTTCCCTGGGGCCTAGTCGCCCTCGTGCGTAGTCGCCCTCGTTTGGCTTGACCCAGTGACTGGGTCGCCTTTGTTTGCTTGTCACCTGTGGCTTGGGTCAAGTTGAGAGCTCGGTCCCCATTCCCAGGGGTGGAGTGATGGGTAATGGATGCACATCAGAGCTGCCACTCATGCCTCCTGCCCCTCAGCTCTTATCTCTCTGGTTTCTAGTTGCTTGCAGTCTCCTCTGTTGACCGTGACAAGTATTCCGCAGGGCCGCCTCCATGTATTTTTCCGTTGCTGCACACGCTTACATCTTCAGCCCTGAATCCTCTGTCTTTATTGAGGCATTCGTGCTCTCCGGTAACTCTCCTACCTCGCTCAACCCCCGCCCCTATATCGCATTATGTTGCTCCTTAATATTGACGATGGTGGTGCTTTCTCTCTTCTCAGTGCATGTACTTTATTATATCCTAAGCACACACCCCTGCACTCGCCACCCACCCACGATGCATCCTGGCCTCCTATGCTGCCGTCTGCCTTTGCTCTGTTAAAGATGCCACCCACACTCTTCAGCCTGACGAGTGTCTGGTGGCCACGGTGGCCGATGGGATGCATCCAACCCGCATCTCTTCTGCAGAGGTCCGAGAGGCCACCGGTCGACCCCGGAGATGTCTGAGGACCACAGCTGCTTCCTCCAAGCTGGCCTTATCTACACCCTTTGATTGTCCCCTGTGGCTTGGGTCATGTTGACAGCTCCAATCCCCCTTCCCAGGGCGTGGAGTGATGGGTGCCAGATCCACATCCAGAGCTGCCAGGTGTGCCTCTTGTCCCTCTGCTCTTATCTCTCTGGTTTCTTGTGGCTAGCAGTATAACCCAACCCCCCCCCCCCCTTCCTCTGTTGGGAGCGAGAGTGTTCTATCCCATGGCGTGGAATGATGGGTAACAGATGCACATCCGAGCTGCCACTTGTTCCTCCTGCCCCTCTGCTCTTATCTCTCTGGTTCCTATTTGTGCACAGCATACAAATCCCCTCCCCCTCCCCTTGGTCCGTGATGAGGGATATTGAGATATGAAATTTAGCCATTTCGCTCTTTATGCATGTTCGTGTTTGAGGCTCTACACTGCCTTTGCTGGATGGTGGGCAGTGGGATTTGACTTCATTGCTTTCATGTCACTAGTTAGGTGAACTGTATGATATCTCACTGTCGTGAAGAGTTTTACTTCTTTTTTGAAGATGGGTGTTTCTTAACGTCGTGGCCTTATATAAGCTACAAGGCTGACAGGCCCTTCTTCCTTTTTGTCTTGTATGTACATCCTTTCTTGCTGTTGCCCCTCTGTTCACAGTGACGAGTATTGCGGTCGGCCACATCCTCGAATTTTCCATGCCGTACGCGCTTACATCTTCGACCCCGTATCGCCTGTCTTTATCAATGCATTCGTTCTCGCCTTATATTGCGTTCTTGGGCTATCTCATTTTGCCGTTGGGGTTGTTTTCCTTCTCCTCAGTGTATGTACACTTCATTCAATCCTACGCAACCCTCCCACCGCATACCCCACCCACCTTTGATGCACCCTTGCCTCCGATGCTACCATCTGCTATTGCTCTGTTCAAGATGCCACCCTCACGCCCAGAGACATCTGACGAACTGAGCGGCTTCCTCCGAGCTGGCCCCCTCTACACGCCCTACTCTTCCGCCTGCCGTACGTCTGGGGGCCGCCGGAATGTCTCCCACACTCGGGGCTTCTGCCAACAGGCTAGCTCAGGGACGTCCAAAGAACTCAGCGGCTTCCTCCGAGTTGGCCCCCTCTACACGCCCTACACTTCAGCCTGACAAACGTTGGGGCCGGCTGACCGGTTGGCTCCCGTTGGGATCCGGCCGATCTGTTGGCTCCCGCCCGCAGCACTTCTGCGGGGAGATGTCCGCGGACCGCTGCTGCTTCCGAGCTGGCTCTCTCTACACCCTTGACCCTTCAGCCTGCAACCCTTTACCCCACCCCCCACCCCGGACGACCAGCTGGTGGCTGCGGTGGCCATCGGGGTTTTTAACGCAGTTTTGCCTACCCTCCACGCCTCCCTTTGTGCCCCTGCACTAGTTCGTGAATTGTTTGGACTGTTCTCATGTCTCTTTTCAATCCATTGCCTTGGCAGTCTCCCGGGACTTTTGAACTTTGCATTTGGAGCGGTACGCCTGGCAAGAATTTTTCCCCGTCCCCTCATCAATTTCACCATCGGAGTACATAACCCACACCATTTCCTAAGCATCCCTTGATCTACGAGGGGGATCTTTTGACTTGACTTGGCTGTCTTTCCTCCGGAACTTCAATGACAAGTTCATGCTTTTGCCCCAACAGTGGTTGACCTCTCCTGTGTAACGCATGTACACGGACGCTCTTCCCTTGAGTTACTGAGGGTTCTCGGCCTGCACTTGCTTTTGGGACGTGCACGGATGATTGGAAACTCCACAGCATCACGCTCCTGGAAATTTCCCCCATCCTGCTTGCTCTCAAAACTTGGGAGCGCGTTTTTCATCAACTCTTGTTTCAACTGCATACCGACGACCTGGCTTTGGTGCATATCCTCAACATACAATCATCCAAGGTTATGATGACCATGTCTCGCATTCGCCACTGGTGTGCTTAGGTTATAACATGTTTGTTCAGGCGCAGCATGTTCCTGGAAAGGTCATCATTTTTGGCGGATCCTCTTTCACGCCATCAACTGGCGACCATCTAACGCACTGTCCCAGACTCCAATTCTGTTCCGTAACCCACACAGCACCTCCCACCCTTGACTCCTTGAAGGCATCCGTCAAATCCCCCTCTCCACTCAGCCCTCGCTCCGTCCACACAGGCTCCTACAAGCGTAAGACCAAGGCTCCCGCTACCATTTCTACCTGCACCTTGGCTATCGGGCGCAGCATGTTCCCGGCAGGGACAACGTTTTGGCGGATCTTCTTTCCCGCCATCAACTGGCGGCCTTCAAAAGCGCCGCTCCATACGCCAATCCTGTTTGGGAACCCACACCACCCCTCCTACCCTGACTCCTTGAAGGCATCCGTCCATTCCCTTCTCAACTCAGCCCTCGCTCCGTCCACACACGCTTTCTACGTGCGTAGCTGGGCCCCTCTTCACATCTTTCACAGTTGACTACGGCGGCAGCACGTTCTTACCCATTCCACCTGATCATCTGGCCGTCTTCATTGCCTTCCTGGTTGCTAAGACCTATGTTCCCTCTACCATTTCTACCTGCATCTCAGCCATCGGGTACGTACATCGCCTAAGTGGCCTGTCTGATCCTTCCAGAACTTTCTACATTCGGCAGCTACTCCACGCTTGCCATAAAGATTCTTCTCCCACAGACTCCTGCCTTCCAATCACTTTGCCCTTGCTCGCTAGTCTCCTTGCTGCCCTCGACCACTCCATGACCCCCGGTTACCAATATTGCCTCTCTTCAAGGCCTTGTTTTGCCAGGCCTTCCACGCGCTTCTCCGGCTGGGGGAGATAACCATCCCATGCCCTGCTGCCCATAATCCACACCTCCTCCAGTTTGATCAAATTCTTTAACTCCTGCTCACATGACACTCACATTCCGTTCCTTCAAGCACTCCACCGGTCAACCGTTTACTCTCACGGTCCATCCCCAGGCACACACCCCTTCGTGCCCCATTGTACATATGGAGCTTTACCTAAAACTCGGGGACCCTTCCCTGGCCCACTCTTCCAGTCCGCGTCGAGATCCCCACTTCTGCGATCAGATTTTACCTCCCAACTCCAGGCCGCTCTTACCTTCTGTCATCTCGACACTTGCAGTTTCAAAGGGCATAGCTTCCACATCGGGGCCGCCTCTACAGCGGTACAACATGCCTCTCGGATGAACAAATCCGCCTGCTCGGCAACTGGAGGTCCTCCACTTTCCGCCGTTACATCCGGAGCACCTCCAGTGTCTCAGCCTTGCAGTAATTACACCCCTCGATCTATGACCGCGTGTGGATGTTGGGGCTCGCCTTTCCGCTTTTCCATTTGGGCGTGGCGCAGATGGCTTGGACGGAAGCTGTCAGCGCTCTGACCCTTGTATCACCCAAATGGAGCGGAACTCGCTCGCTTCCCTCCTTACCATATTAAAAGGAGTCACAGCTGCAGCTTTCAGTTACCAGAACTGAGGCTTGGCTGTGGCCATTAGCAAACGCAGACCCGTTTTCCTTTTGGCTTTCTTTGCATGCCCCTTGATATCAAATAATGGCGGCCAACATAAAAGGGCTTTGCATGAAAGGCAAAGCTACATAGGTAGGACGCCTAGATCTGGGTCGTTCAAAGACTGCTCTGTGACCCGGCTGAACCGGGAAATTTCCATGGGCAGAACTGGCACTGCGCAAGCGCCTGCTACCCATCACCCTCAAAGCCAACCGCGTTATCATTCCGGCTTCAAGGGAGGGACAGACCACACACCTTTTCCCCTTCCAGCGAGTATACAATTTTTTCATTTCAATAGCCGCCATCATGCCCCTCCAGCCACCCATCTCCTCAATGTTCCTGTTCTCAAACGGATGATTATCGACTTGTGTACTTTTTACACACACACCTTTTTCTGCATTGTTGTACATTTAGTTATTTTCATTGACATGAGTTTGCGGCGGCGTTCCAAATTGTATCTTCGGAGCTGCCTCACTTTTCACGATTGATTGCTGTCCATCGTGCCTCCCCGAGTTAGCTTTCCTGGTACCATTCAAGTGGGTTGTGATGTACATTCTAACCCCCCTTTTTCTTTTCGAGGCCATGTTGGATATGTTCACTTGGCGGTGTCAAATACACTTGTCTCCCTTCAACCTTTCCTCTTCGATTACCATCCTGTGCATCGAATTACATGACCTCACCTATTTCACTTTCCTTGTACTGAATGGTTACTCGTTTGATCGAGTCCCTAGTGACTCTGGAATGGTAGGATCCATGCTTTTTCCCATTGGGTTTTCTACCGCAGGTCCTTCCTTCCTACTTGCCCTTGTATCACCCAAATGGAGCGGAACTCGCTTGCTTCCATCCTTATCATATTAAAAGGAGTCACAGCTGCAGCTTTCAGTTACCAGAACTGAGGCTCGGCTGTGGCCATTCGCAAACGCAGACCCATTTTCCTTTTGGCTTTCTTTGCATGCCACTTGATATCAAATAATGGTGGTCAACAAAAAAAGTGTAGAGTTGATGGCAACATTTAGGGGTGGTTGGGTGACCAGAAACAAAACAATTTTTGGGGTCCTAATACAAAAATCAGGACATGCAAGTGACAGACCATGAGAGTTTGAGAAGCTCAGGCCAGGATTGAACCTGTGACCTCCTGGTGACAGGTTCAGAACATGATCAAGAGAAGCCAAGAACCAGGTTTACCTTGAGTTAAGGATAATCTCTGGACACTGTGAAAGTGACATAGTGCATTGCAGCAAAGTTTGTACTCACACAGGAAGTAGTCGTCATCAGGAATCTCCAAGCTCATGTACCGCACTTTCCTGACACGGACAGGGTACCGCCGAGGTTTCTCCTCTGGCTTGGCCTTGGCAGGAATGCAGAAACCCTTCTGGAAAACAGGCAGACTCTTGCAATCAGGCTATTTCTAATGGAAACAATAAGGTCCACACACATAAAAATCCCACTTCAAATTAGTTACAGATCCTGTAGACATTTCAAAATTTACACCTTCCACTTCCAGTTCCATTACATTTTTAGGTCATACCTTTCAACTCAGTAAAGAGCCACATGCAATCAATTGTGACAGTAATGTGACATGGGAAACATTGCAGCCCATACATTTTAACCGTTAATTTTTCTAGGATGTCATTTCAATCGGTCTAAAGACCATGTTGATCCACGCCTAAACTTAGACCAAATAAATCTTTGATGTAAATTAAAAGCAACCAAAATCAAGTAATAAATGCATTTCACACTGAAAACACCTGGAGTCTGCATTTTCTTCTTGTCTGCTTTCTCACCTTTCTGGATGGAGGCTGGTCTCTTTTCTTGGGCCTGGGCAGGAAGGCTTTGACATCTGTAATTGAACAGCAATCTTCCAACAATCACCAGAACACGTGGATGAAGATCATAATTATCTAAAAAGCCCTTATCGTCACCAGGCAACCTTTATTTTGATTAACAAGAAGGGCAAAGCCCATACGACTCACATTTTTTACCTTGACCTTTATATGACCTTGACTTCAGGTGACCTTCAAGGTCAAGGTCAAACAACTAAACCTAGCAATGACATCATACACTAAGAACTGCTTTACACATTTTCCTACTAAAATACATGTGACCTTGACCCAAGGCCAAGGTCATCCAAGGTCATGCAACACAAAGCTGTTAATTCAAGACATAGGAAGCACAATGGTGCTTATTGGCACTTTCTACCATGAGATATGGTCACTTTTAGTGGTTCACTACCCCATTTTGGTCACATTTCATAAGGGTCAAAGTGACCTTGACCTTGATGATATGCGACCAAATGTCTCATGATGAAAGTATAACATGTGCCCCACATAATTATTAAGTTTGCAAGAGATATCTTCCATAGTTCAGGGTCAAGGTCACTTCAAAACATGTATACAATCCAACTTTAAAGAGTTCCTGTGACCTTGACCTTGAAGCAAGGTCAAGTCACTATATATGTTTTTGTATGCCTTGTCATTCTACACTATTATGCCAAATTGGGTGTTGATAGACTTACTAGTCTCCGAGAAAAATCCAACATTAAAGTTTTGTACGGATTAAAGGACACCCGGTCTGCCCGGACGGACAACACAGGTGACCTATTGTGAAAGTATAACATGTGTACTACAATTTTGTGAAGTTTGGAAAAATTATCTTTCATAGTTCAGGGTCAAGATCACTTCAAAATATGTATACAATCCAACTTTAAAGACCTCCTGTGACCTTGACCTTTAAGCAAGGTCAATCAAACTGGTATCAAAAGATAGGGATTACTTTGCCCTATACACCATATATAGGTCAGGTATCCAATCTCAAAAACTTCAGAGAAAATTGGGAAAATGTGAAAAAATGGCTGTTTTTATACAACATTTATGGCCCCAGCGACCTTGACCTTGAAGCAAGGTCAAGTCACTATGTATGCTTTCTGACGCCTTGTCATCATACACCATCATGCCAAATTGGGTGTTGATAGACTTAATAGTCTCCGAGAAAAATCCAACGTTAAAGTTTTTCACGGACGCCCGGACGGACGACACGGGTGAGTACATAGACTCACTTTTGCTTCGCATGCGAGTCAAAAATTGAAAGTTATACATTTGGCTCTAATCTGCCACTTTTTAGAGGGGGGACATGAAGAATTCTTGAAGTATTTCTTGTATTTAAACAACAAGAAGGGCAAAGCCCATACGACTCACATGCTTGACCTTGACCTTTATATGACCTTGACCTTCAGGTGACCTTCAAGGTCATGGTCAAACAACTAAACCTACCAATGACATCATACACTAAGAAATGCTTTACACATTTTTCCTACCAAAATACATGTGACCTTGACCCAAGGTCAAGGTCATCCAAGGTCATACAACACAAAGCTGTTAATTCAATACATAGGAAGCACAATGGTGCTTATTGGCACTTTCTACCATGAGATATGGTCACTTTTAGTGGTTCACTACCCCATTTTGGTCACATTTCATAAGGGTCAAAGTGACCTTGACCTTGATGATATGTGAACAAATGTGTCTCATGATGAAAGTATAACATGTGCCCCACATAATTATTAAGTTTGAAACAGTTATCTTCCATAGTTCAGGGTCAAGGTCACTTCAAAATAGGTATACAATCCAACTTTGAAGAGCTCCTGTGACCTTGACCTTGAAGCAAGGTCAACCAAACTGGTATCGAAAGATAGGGCTTACTTTGCCCTATATACCACTTGTAGCTAAGGTCGCCATTCTCAATAATGTGGGAGAAAATTGGGAAAATGTGAAAAATGACTGTTTGAGACCACATTTATGGCTCCTGTGACCTTGACCTTGAAGCAACATGCCACATTTGGTGTTGATAGACTTAATAGTCTCCGAGAAAAATCCAATGTTTAATTTTTTTACGCCCGGACGGACGGACGACACGGGTGAGTACATAGACTCACTTTTGCTTCGCATGTGAGTCAAAAAAGGATGAGGAAGAGGATGCTAAAATTCACTGGCTGGAACAGCAGCCAGGTTGAGGAGTCAGAAAGGCCAGTGCTATTTTAAGACAGCCTCAACTTTGCTTTAATTTCAAACATGCACACATTGCCTTGTGACGACGACCATAACAGTCCAAAAATGACCGGGCCAGAAAGTTAAGCACAGCTAGGAAAGGAGGAAGACAGGAAAATGATGTAATTTCCCAAGAGTTCCAGTCTTTGATGTTCATTCCTATTCAAAATCTCTCCCTCTCTCCACACACACATACACACACACACACACACACACACATACACACACACACACACACATACACACACATGCTAGTGCTGACACAGACAACCCTCTCTAAAACAATCAAATGATCAACATAAATATATGAAAAATTAACAGGCAGTTGAATAAATATGTTAATAAAAAAGTATCAACAAATAAATGGGCAGAAATGGAGAGATGGACAGACTTGGAAAGAGTAAGAAAGCATATAAAAAAGAAAGAAATAAAAGAAGCAAACAATCAGATAAATAGACAAAGCTGTGATGGAATAATCTCAAATATCTAATTCAGAAATAATTCTTTACAGCATACCTAACTAATAAGAATGCAACAGGTAGTTTTGGTATGAATTTATTTTCTACATGAAAACTTTGCCCAAAGTCAAACAATAATACATGTAGTGAAAACAACAGTATATAGGTGCAGGTTTCACAGGCACACACATATCAATGTTGCGGTTGTGTTTATTGGAATGCAATTTGCATCAATGTGCTGTGGAAGTGTGGAATTTTAAAAGTATGTGAGAAAGAGTCCCAACACTTGAATGTCTTTTGTCAGTGCAACTGCTGAGGTCTTGCAAGCACTGTTTGTCAGTCAGCCAGGTACCCATGGAGCAGCAGGGACAGACAGGGGCAGAGGTTTGGTTTTGTCATGACAGATTAGTCTTTAGAGCAGGCACCCACAGAAAGCACACAAAGAGTGGGTATGGCAGTCTTAGCACTGCAGTGTTAGAAGCTGCATGGATCCCAGAGTCGCAGCTCCTGGGAGCCTGACTTGCACTGTCTCTCCTCACCCAGGAGTAAAACTGGGTACCTGCGAGGGCAGTGATGAGAAGCTGTTGTATCATGAATCCTTGTGTGCAGTCATGAGCCATCATCAGACTGGAATACTTCCCCGGGAGTGGAGACAGCGCGCATGACAGTGTTTAGATCTGTCACTGTGTTTGGTATCATTGTGTCAGTAAAGGATTAATTAAGAGGCTAAATGATTAAATGTTAAGTGTTAAGCAACACAGATTTGGATGATAATATGCTACATATGTGCCAAATATTTAGTACCTTTACCTTTATTTAGTAAGTTCTGCCATTCCAGACACTGTTCAGTTTAGTCAAAGAAAAAAACAAGAAGGGCAAAGCCCATACGACTCACATGCTTGACCTTGACCTTTATATGACCTTGACCTTCAGGTGACCTTCAAGGTCAAGGTCAAACAACTAAACCTACCAATGACATCATACACTAAGACATGCTTTACACATTTTTCCTACCAAAATACATGTGACCTTGACCCAAGGTCAAGGTCATCCAACACAAAGCTGTTAATTCAAGACATAGGAAGGACAATGGTGATTATTGGCACTTTCTACCATGAGATATGGTCACTTTTAGTGGCTCACTACCCCATTTTGGTCACATTTCATAAGGGTCAAAGTGACCTTGACCTTGATGATATGTGACCAAATGTGTCTCATGATGAAAGTATAACATGTGCCCCACATAATTATTAAGTTTCAAACAGTTATCTTCCATAGTTCAGGGTCAAGGTCACTTCAAAATATGTATACAATCCAACTTTGAAGAGCTCCTGTGACCTTGAAGCAAGGTCAACCAAGCTGGTATCAAAAGATAGGGCTTGCTTTGACCTATATACCATATATAGGTCAGGTATCCAACCTCAAAAACTTCTGAGAAAATTGAGAAAATGTGAAAAATGACTGGTTTTTAGACAACATTTATGGCCCCTGCGACCTTGACCTTGAAGCAAGGACATGTCAGTTGTCACTATGTATGTTTTTTGAGGCCTTGTCATCATACACCATCATGCCACATTTGGTATTGATAGACTTAATAGTCTCCGAGAAAAATCCAACGTTAAAGTTTTCGGACGCCCGGACGCCCGGACGCCCGGACGGACGAAACGGGTGAGTACATAGACTCACTTTTGCTTCGCATGTGAGTCAAAAATAGCACCAGTCAACAGTGACAACCGCGATAGATGTCTCTTCGGCTGATGCGACGCATTCAAAGGTTTAGAGCAGAAATGAACCACTACATCTGTGAGAATAAAAGAAAACGCACGGCTGTTGGCCATGCATCGCAGACAATGATAGTTTTGTGTCTTACCACACATATGGCAGCGGCCTGAAGATGGTTCGGCGCAGATCCACTTGAAGATGGTACAATCGTCCCCAAGCTGACACGCATGCATACACACACACAACACACACACTCACTCTCACTCTAGTCTAACACACACACACACACACACACATGTACATACATACACACTCACACACATATACACACATACGCACAGACACACACACATACACACACACACACAGCTCACAGAATCACACACGTGGCCGGCTCAGGCTGTGCTTGTTCAGCCTCGTGGCCATTATTTTCGGGGGTCTCATTTTGATCATGGTGGTTCCGTTCTTGTTGGGGTGCTTCGGTTGGGGTGCTTGGTGTTCTTGTTTGTCGGGGTGTTTGGGTCACCCCTCTAGGTGTTCTTACACGTCTCACTGGCCCAGGACCAGGATGATTCATATATTGGTTGTGGATCTGATCTTGTATGTTTCTTTGCATGGCTTGCTGGAGCAGCTGATTCATCTGCTGCTGGACCACATCTCCTTCATTCCTGAGCTCCCTTTGCCGCCGCCGAATCGCCTCCTCCTCCGTTGTTATTATTTGTCCTCTCTGTTGGAGGTATTGGAGAGTGTGTGCTTCTAGTTCTCGGGACAATCGTCTCAGAGCCTCTTGCAGCTGCAGTACAATGCAGTGCAGTACAGTGCAATGCAGGACAGTACAATGCAATGCAGTACAATGCAGTACAGTACAATGCAATGCAGTACAATGCAGGACAGTACAATGCAATGCAGTACAATGCAGTACAGTACAATGCAATGCAGTACAATGCAGGACAGTACAATGCA
>JAWQFJ010010966.1:25000-45000 GCA_034096865.1 Theodoxus fluviatilis
CCTTGACCCAAGGTCAAGGTCATCCAAGGTCATGCAACACAAAGCTGTTAATTCAAGACATAGGAAGCACAATGGTGCTTATTGGCACTTTCTACCATGAGATATAGTCACTTTTAGTGGTTCACTACCCCATTTTGGTCACATTTCATAAGGGTCAAATGACCTTGACCTTGATGATATGTGACCAAATGTGTCTCATGATGAAAGTATAACATGTGCTCCACATAATTATTAAGTTTCAAACAGTTATCTTCCATAGTTCAGGGTCAAGGTCACTTCAAAATATGTATACAATCCAACTTTGAAGAGCTCCTGTGACCTTGACCTTGAAGCAAGGTCAACCAAACTGGTATCAAAAGATAGGGCTTGCTTTGACCTATATACCACTTGTAAGCTGAGAGAAAATTGGGAAAATGTGAAAAATGACTGTTTTTGAGACCACATTTATGGCTCCTGTGACCTTGACCTTGAAGCAAGGTCAAGTCACTATGTATGTTTTTTGAGGCCTTGTTATCATACACCATCATGCCACATTTGGTGTTGATAGACTTAATAGTCTCCGAGAAAAATCCAACGTTTAAGTTTTTTACGGACGCCCGGACGGACGGACGCCCGGACGGACGGACGCCCGGACGGACGCCCGGACGGACGGACGACACGGCTCAGTACATAGACTCACTTTTGCTTCGCATGTGAGTCAAAAAGTGTTAACAACTTTTGCCTAAGTTCATTACTTGTCAAAACTCTGGTGGTCAAGACAAGCCAAATTGTTTCATACTTCACTAAAAAATAAATAACTTCACTTGTTACAGGGTTACACATGAACAAATGTGCAGGGATAAAATCAAACATTAAAATTATATTCATAATGATAATGTGGATGTCATGGCAAATGTCACATTCCTGGACTATGCTAGAACCATGTCCATACCTGAATTAGTCCTTCAAACAAGTACACATATAAGTATATTGCATCTAGCTGTGAACTGCCTGGCCCATTCTCTCATGAAGATTTCTCAATATGACTCAGTAAAACAGAAGGAGTTTTGAAAAAAAGAAGTTTAAAAGGCCGTGGAAGAAAGTATATGGAGTGCAAACTGTATGGTCTGAAAGGTTGATGATAAAAGGGTAGATAATCTAAAAGCATGACAAGAGTTGTCTACCTTGTCTATTCATGCCTATGACAGTGAAGCCAAGTCACCACAGCAAGGAGAATCATTCATGAAATGTACAAGTAATTAGAAATGCAGTAGCAACCATACTGGATTTTAGTATGAACTCCTCATCTACAAGAAGTAAACTTGAAGATGATAGAGTGAAAGAAATAAAGAAAAACAAAAATAGCCTGGCAGCTACAGTACACATTTTTTACCAATTTTTTTCTCTCCAATTTTGCTGCTGATTTTTTATTTAGTTCATTTGGAATGAACAAAAATAATTAAAATAAAGGCTGTATCTGGTGTATTTATGAGAATAATGATAGTTTTATGACGGAAATGGGGGGAAATATGTATTTATCAAGAAATCAGTTAAAAAATCAAGAGACTACATATCAACTTCAAACAAATTTTAATTTGCATATAATAATGTTGCTCATTAGATTACATGAAGACATCTTGTCTATCTTGTTTAAAAAAAAACTCTACAACCTAGAATTTTAACTATATGTTTTCTGCTTGTGTAAGGCTTGAAATTTTTTTAATCTTCAGCAAATGCAACATTTACCAAATTTTTTCTATAAAATTCTCATTGTAATATCACATACTCATCTGTCTACAAAATTAAAAAAACAGAAAGTGACTAGCACAAACACACAATTTTCTATCGATTTCTACATGAAGCTACCATCGTCAAAAATCAACAATCCGAGAAATCAGCCTACAAAGTTTTTGGAATGTTCCATGTCACAGAAAAAGGACTTTCACTCAAATTTACAGCCAATTTCTGCTTCCCAGTCACTTTCTATGAGTTTTTCAGCATGCCTGGGCCATAGATTGGTCCCTCTTCATCCTCCTGAGCAGCAATGTCATGCAGATGCTCAACACAGTGTGAACGTCATTTGTTTAGGAATGCTAGAGTTGCAGCTTTATCTGCCTTCCTCTTCCTCTTGGCATCTTCTTTCTGCAGCAGAAGCAGGGTCACCTCATTTGCAGCATTGTTCAAACTCTGCATCACCCCTGCGTCTCTCAGCTGCAGTCATCTTCCTCAGTTTTTCTTTGTTCATGCTGCACACGTGGCAGTATGTTGACAGCACCTCGAAGTCTACAGCATACCCTGTGAGGACATCAATCACAATGCCCACACCATTGTGAGATGTGAATCCTCGTTTCTGCCATGTACCATCGAACAACACATCTATAGATCCATCATTCATAGTATCCCATCATCTTCATCCACAGCAAGGAGAATCATTCATGAGATATAAAAGTAATTAGAAATGCAGTAGCAACCATACTGGATTTTAGTATGAACTCCACATCTATAAGAAGTAAACTTGAAGATGATAGAGTGAAAGAAAGAAAGAAAAACAATAATAGCCTTAAAAGGAGTGTTAAAATTGTGATGTTCCACTGTGAGTGGATACAAAGTACTGCACACAACCAGATCATACACAAGTTCTTCAGCTTTGATTACATCTTGGAGTTACTGCATAAAAAGAGACCATACACTACTCAGCTTTTATTAAAACTTGAAGTATTACATTTTATAACAAATAAATAGCAAAGGCCAAGAAGATATTAGTAGTGGTTATGGTAACCTGCCCTGCCCTTTTTTCTGCTGACCATAACTTTTTATTTTATCATTCAAAAAGAAAACAAGAAGGGCAAAGCCCATACGACTCACATGCTTGACCTTGACCTTTATATGACCTTGACATTCAGGTGACCTTCAAGGTCAAGGTCAAACAACTAAACCTACCAATGACATCATACACAAAGAAATGCTTTACACATTTTTCCTACCAAAATACATGTGACCTTGACCCAAGGTCAAGGTCATCCAAGGTCATGCAACACAAAGCTGTTAATTCAAGACATAGGAAGCACAATGGTGCTTATTGGCACTTTCTACCATGAGATATAGTCACTTTTAGTGGTTCACTACCCCATTTTGGTCACATTTCATAAGGGTCAAAGTGACCTTGACCTTGATGATATGTGACCAAATGTGTCTCATGATGAAAGTATAACATGTGCCCCACATAATTATTAAGTTTGAAACAGTTATCTTCCATAGTTCAGGGTCAAGGTCACTTCAAAATATGTATACAATCCAACTTTGAAGAGCTCCTGTGACCTTGACCTTGAAGCAAGGTCAACCAAACTGATATCAAAAGATAGGGCTTGCTTTGACCTATATACCACTTGTAGCTAAGGTCGCCATTCTTAACAACCTGGGAGAAAATTGGGAAAATGTGAAAAATGACTGTTTTTGAGACCACATTTATGGCTCCTGTGACCTTGACCTTGAAGCAAGGTCAAGTAACTATGTATGTTTTTTGAGGCCTTGTCATCATACACCATCATGCCACATTTGGTGTTGATAGACTTAATAGTCTCCAAGAAAATTCCAACGTTTAAGTTTTTTACGCCCGGACGCCCGGACGCCCGGATGGACGACACGGCTCAGTACATAGACTCACTTTTGCTTCGCATGTGAGTCAAAAAGGAAATAAAATGTTGGTAAACAACAAACTGGGTGCTGTTCCATCTTCCCTGCCCTATGAGCACTTGGGGAACCCACTATTTATTTAAAACTAAAAGAAGTGTTTTTAGTTAGATGAAGTTTGGTTTATGTCCTATCTGGCCTCTTCCAGTTCTAAAATGAAAAGAAAAGGAAGTTCAGGCCTACCTACAGACCAATGTTCTTGCCATGTTGTTTTGGCCACAACTATGTTTTGTTTTGACCTGGTCGTGTTGTGAAAGTAAAATGTGGTTTGGCTGTCTTAGTTACTGTGGAGAAATGTAGAAGAGGCACCCTGACTTGCAGTGTTCCATGAACTAAAAGGGACAGTGACAAGCACTCTGCCTCACCTTTCCTTTTCCTGACTCTGCCTCTCTTGCTGCTGGGAGTCCACTCCGCATCACTCTCCGACTCGGGTAAAACTCTCTTCTGCCTGGGAGGCCGCATGAAGTCAGGGCGAGAGAGGGGCATTCCTGTGTGGACAATAATAGTGGCATTAGAAAAAAACCCAAGTTGTAGTTATGGTAATATGGCTAAAGAAAAAAGGGTTAGTTATAATGTCAGCCTGATCTTTTTTCCTTTTTAAAAATTAGATAAGTAGCCAGATTGAACATAAATTTAAACAAGAAGGGCAAAGCCCATACGACTCACATGCTTGACCTTGACCTTTATATGACCTTGACCTTCAGGTGACCTTCAAGGTCAAGGTCAAACAACTAAACCTACCAATGACATCATACACAAAGAAATGCTTTACACATTTTTCCTACCAAAATACATGTGACCTTGACCCAAGGTCAAGGTCATCCAAGGTCATGCAACACAAAGCTGTTAATTCAAGACATAGGAAGCACAATGGTGCTTATTGGCACTTTCTACCATGAGATATAGTCACTTTTAGTGGTTCACTACCCCATTTTGGTCACATTTCATAAGGGTCAAAGTGACCTTGACCTTGATGATATGTGACCAACTGTGTCTCATGATAAAAGTATAACATGTGCCCCACATAATTATTAAGTTTGAAACAGTTATCTTCCATAGTTCAGGGTCAAGGTCACTTCAAAATATGTATACAATCCAACTTTGAAGAGCTGCTGTGACCTTGACCTTGAAGAAAGGTCAACCAAACTGGTATCAAAAGATAGGGCTTGCTTTGACCTATATACCACTTGTAGCTAAGGTCGCCATTCTCAATAACGTGGGAGAAAATTGGGAAAATGTGAAAAATGACTGTTTTTGAGACCACATTTATGGCTCCTGTGACCTTGACCTTGAAGCAAGGTCAAGTCACTATGTATGTTTTTTGAGGCCTTGTCATCATACACCATCATGCCACATTTGGTGTTGATAGACTTAATAGTCTCCGAGAAAAATCCAACGTTTAAGTTTTTTACGGACGCCCGGACGCCCGGACGGACGCCCGGACGGACCCCCGGACGGACGGACGACACGGCTCAGTACATAGACTCACTTTTGCTTCGCATGTGAGTCAAAAAACTTCTCTTTCCCTGAAATGCATTTTTTTAAACTTAAAAATTTGATTCCCCAAGTGCTCTCATGGCATGGAAGATGGAACAGCACAGTTTGTTGTTTACTGACATTTTTTTATTTTTTGCCCGATTGGAACAAAGTTAAGGGTCGGCAGAAAAAGATGGTCTGTCAGGTTACTGTAACCACTACAACAAAAATTGGGGGTGGGGAGTGCCTTAGATAATTTTAAGTGAACATACAAAAGTTATTATGTCAAAGTCTGTCCAGACTGAAGAGCTCAACCTGACCAAAGGCAGCATTAAATTTGACTGCATCATCTTCCAGTCACAGGACATGAGCAAACAATGAATATGAAATAATGAAACATTAATTATCCATGCATGTGCTAATCTCAAATTATAATTTTTTAAGAAATTAAGACAGGAGAAAACAGGACAATCTTCATCAGCATATTACAAAGTTCCATTTTTGCTTTAATGTATTTTTCTCAGGAAGCAAAATTAGGCAAGGTAATTAGTGACACATATGTAGAAAGTTAAGCAAAGGAACAAAATGTGGACTTCAATATTAGCATTAAGAGTTAATAATTCTGGGACAGACATCATGGTTCTTGTATATCTTTCAGCATCATTGTGGCAGTGCCAGAGGTTTCAAATTCTTATTCATCAATCCTCAGTCAGTCAGTTATCTAGTGCTGTCTCTGATCCTTAATCATTCAGTGCTGTCTATATTGCAACAGTAGGAAAAATGTGATTTTAGTGCACTGCAATGCATGGTGTGGTATTGCACAGCACACTGTACATTTGATATTACTATGATTTGATCACATCAAAATGATTCTCTTCTCTTGTCTACCATCTGTGACAGCTAGTAGGTAAGAAATTTACATGTGGGAATAAAAAGCTCAATATAGAATCTATTATCTCTAAAACTATGACATGCATCAGCTACTTACCAACAAGGTTCATCATCTCATAGCTTTTCCTGATGTTTCTGTAGCGCTGCTTCTCATATTTACTCATGGCAGCCATCTGAGCTTTGGTGAAGAACTCAGAGATGCTGTCTGAGATCTGAGACTCCAGTGCCATGAAGTCTGGCATGGGGGAGATCTGCCACACACTGGATGAAACAGCCATGGCAGCCTGGAACAGTGGTATGGAAGAAAGTGATGGCAAAGACCCAATACAATCTTTGGTGTGACTAGCACAGGTTTATAAGGGGGCAAGATTAAAGATGTATTGCCCAGATAGGCTGTGCAATGGTTCATTATTTTGTCACATGAAATTGTATGTGGAGCTTCCTTTTCTATAATATGAGCGTTTTTTTTTTTTAAAAGTATAGCCTATTTGTATAAATAATAATATGAGCATATATAGGGCTAGCATTTAAAAGAGTTTGGGGTGGTGGTGGTGGTGAAGTAGGTGGATGGTGGTGTTTGCACTTAATTGGTTTTAATAGTCATTATACCAAAATGAAAAACTAAGTTTATGCACTGTGGTCAGAGACAATGGTTTACATCTTCATTTTGGCCCATTTCTCCTGATGTCTATGGTGCTGCATGGAAAATGTAGGCAAAAGAAAATAGGAGAAATTGGCACAAATGCTTGTGGCACAAAAACGTATGCCCTACCACACACCCCCACCCACGCCCAAAAAAGGGCAACCCGACTAACCATTTTTTTCTGCTGACTAAACTTTTTAATATAATGCAAAAGAAAAGGAAAGAAAAGAAAATAAAAATTTTTGAAGGTAAACAGAGCTGGGTGCTGTCCCATCTTCCCTGCCCTATGAGTATGACTCAGGGATCCATTATTTAAGTTTTTTAAATAGTATTTTCAGTGAAAGAAGGCCAAGTTTATCTATATGTTCAATCTGGCTTCTTCTAAAAATAAAAGGAAAACTTAAGAAAAAAAGAAAAAGATCAGGCCACCTATTTATTCAAAATAGGTTAAATAAAAAAAATTCCCACATTAGTTGTAATGTTACCTTAACAACTTCCCTCTCCCCGCTGCAGGTTTGGGTTGAGAAAAGACCCACAGCGTCTCCCTACACGATTCGTAAGAGGCAAAGAAATAGGCACATCGTGACTTCAATTGCGCTTCTAGTGATTTTCGTGCTTATTGGCCTTATATGATAGGCTGTAAAACTCGCTGCATCCATCCATCCATCCTCCCCCCAACAAGGCATTAGCCTGATTTAGTGATTAGGGAATAGGACGGACAATTTCTATCCGATCATAGTATGCCCTCTTGTTGCTACGAATTTTTATGTGTAGCACACTAGCAGTTGCCATCCCACTGCTAAACGACTGATAATTAAATTTAATGCCAGTGGCACTGAGACAGTGACAGTGAGTTTAAGCAAAGATTATAGGACGTTCTGAACGGAACACTTTAATTAAAATCGAGAAAACCCTACATTTTCAACCTAAATAATGACATATTGTTTTGTCAACTTTGTTTCTCGTGCTGATAGTGATAGTAACAATGGTGTACATGCAGGCCATTCTTTTGCCGGTAGGCAAAATCTCTAGTTTACTAGAATGCATGCAGGCCCCATTACCACGCACCCGTTTGACTTGGATCATACGATTGCAACTAACAGAATAGAATAGAATAGAATAGAATTCTTCGGCTTGCTTAGGCGTCCAGGGCCTATCGCCGATTCTGGTAGTTCTCTGGCTGTATTTTTATTGTTCTTATGGATAAAGAAAAAATTAGAGAGAAAAAAAGGCCTAATTGCTGTGCATCATTAACGACAAGACCCATTGCGCTGTCATTTTTTCCGTGGAATAAACTCTAAAGTACAATACCAAAAGTGAAAATAAGCCCAATAAGAAGCGAATAGGAATGTAAAAGAAAATAATAACAAAAGCAAAATCCTCGTGTAAATACATCAAAACGAACGAATGGAAACACGATGGGGGTTGCCTCTCACTAGTCTCAGCCCATCGCCAGATCACTCCACCGCAACTTTTCGGACACCAAGATAAGTCAATATTATACAAAGTAGGTATATTTTCCTTTGAAAGGAAAGGCGAAGAAAATACAAAATCATTGTATTCACACAAAAATGCTCGACTATCACGATTTGACGAGATAATTAACTCACCGACTTCATGCAGACAAGATGTGTGTGATGTGGGCGTCTTTCAGCGGGACAAGTGCGCATGTCATGACGTCATTCGCTGAAAGTTGGTTTAGCTCAACAGTCCAGTCGAGTTAGCCAAGTGCGCATGTCATGACGTCATTCGCTGGGAGTTGGTTTAGCCAAAGGTTATAGGTTACACATCTTTGCTTTAGCTCAACTTTAGTTCATCAAAATGGCTGCCACCTCTATGTTTTTTTCTTGACGTCTTACTTGATTGTGCTTGAAGAAGGCCTTCTGATGAACGAAGAGCGCTCCAAGATGGTTGCCACGGGTCCAGGAATACATGGGTGTCGTGGAAAGAATGAATAGCCGCACATTTTCCAGCACTTTCCGCGTGTCACCACCAGTGTTTGACGCATTGCATGACAGGATTGCAATGCAGTGAAACACAAGACAAATAACTTCATAATTATGTAGCCAATGCAACATTTACCCTTTTTTCCATTTTACCCCACCCCTGGTTAAGCAGCGAAATATTATTCACAAAAAAGCAAAGTCAAAGAAAAATGTGACGTGCTTCAGCTTTTTTTCCGACGAACAATCATTCTTACCACTTTTTGTCTGCCATTTTGAAACTAAAGGAACTGGTGGTTTTGCGCAGGTCCGACTAAAGTCGCTGGAGTGACGTCATCGAGCTGAACTAAAGCATCTTTCAGACAACTTTAGTCGGACTCTAGATCCTTTAGTTCTCGCTGAAAGATGCCCTTAGTCTAGCACTCTGCGACACGACGCGGGAAACATTTACGCGATTTTCATGTTCTCAACCCCAAATTCAACAAAACTAAAGGAAAGAGCTTTATTAGTCTATTTAAAAAAGGTTCAGGTGTACAATACTGTGAAAGAAACAGTATACATACTTCTTAATAGAGGAGGTGCGTTCAGGTGTACAATACTGTGAAAGAAACAGTAGACATACTTCTTAATAGAGGAGGTGCGTTCAGGTGTACAATACTGTGAAAGAAATAGTATACATACTTCTTAATAGAGGAGGTGCGTTCAGGTTTGCAATACTGTGAAAGAAACAGTAGACATACTTCTTAATAGAGGATGTGCGTTCCGAGCGTCGAAAGTCTTTGTGCCGATGAGCAGACACCCTCACCGTCCTAGCGTCCTACAGCTTCTGCATCGTCTGCACGCGCGCCACCGCGAATGACCCAACGACGCAGTAAACGACCTTGAGAACTAGACATCCATGCCCATCACTGACATTAATGAACTTCGAGAGAGAAAATTTTGAAGAGGAAATGTAAACATAGTTGTCTGTGATCTGTCTCCCTCTTTTTTTACCCTCGAAGTTTGAAGAAAAAGGGAGACGAAAGTTGCGTTTACAACTGACAGGAACGTAACCATGACCCGAGCTGACCCCACGGTGTTGACCTTACCTGCCCTGACCGTCAGCACCAGGACGAGAGAACTCTTCGAGAGTTCTTCCCTTTCAGATTCACTGCATTAGATAAGGATGCCAAACATTTAGGAAAAAGTTAGCACATCAAGAAGAAAAAGGAAAGAGAGAGAGAGAGAGAGAGAGAGAGAGAGAGAGAGAGAGAGAGAGAGAGAGAGAGAGAGAGAGAGAGAGAGAGAGGAAAACATTCGAGTACAAGGTAAACGAGAAGCGAATGTGACTTGTTTGTCAACGCTCATTAGCCGAAATGTTAAAGCAAAAGCTCGAAAAACACTACAGGCATAATTTAAGAAAAATCAACATTATTGTAAACAATGTATTAATTAAAAATGGAAGTGGCCATCGACACTACCTCTGCTTTATTGTCGTAATGCTTTTATGTTAACTAAACACAGCCATTCTCTCTGTAGGTACGGTGAACACAGTCTTGATTTCTTTTGTCGAGGCATGCACAGATGCACGAAGATAGATGGTGTCCTCTTTGAGTTCATCTATGTCATCAATCAACTAACTAACTGATGTCTGTGGCGAGTTCATAAGGAGGTCAAGTTAAAAGTTTCGTGACTTTTGTGACTAATAAAGTGTGTTTTGGAAGCAATTTTGAACACATGCCTCTTTTTGACTAATGGGAAGGACACGTTCAGGGAGAGAAGTCTTCATGAAATTCTCATTGATTCAGAGCAAACATCAATCGCCGTTTCTCCCTTCTCCTCCTCCTTGTGTGTATGTGTGTATGTTAGTGTGTGTGTGTGTGTGTGTGTGTGTGTGTGTGTGTGTGTGTGTGTGTGTGTGTGTGTGTGCTTGTGTGTGTGTGTGTGTGTGTGTGTGTATGTGTGTGTGTGTGTGTGTGTGTGTGTGTGTGCTTGTGTGTGTGTATGCGCGCGCGCTCGTGCGTGCGTGCGTGCATGCGCGCATATGTGTTTGTGTACGCATGTGTGTGCGTGCATGCGTGTATGTTTATTAACACAGCTCTCAGCCGCCACAGCGACCATTTGGAGCCGCTACCCGCATGCAGCCGCTGGTCACAGACCTGCTCAAAGATTATTGGTTACATAAAGATAGCTCATGCCGATCTTTTGCTATATAAAGTTACAAGACGCTCGGAAACGCAGCGCCCCAAGCGGCTAGAACTATGGGAAATTAAGTAATCACAACGCTTTGAGACATGTAAAAGTGCTTGTTTGTCGACGCGTTTCTGATGCGTTCCGATCATGTTTGTGAATACATTTACGGTGTAATGTGTAATAAAATGATTTGCTGCAATAATGGGGGTGTTTTTTGTTGCAGGCGTTGTGAAATATAAATATTTGGTTCATCGAAATGTGAGCCTATAGTCCGTTTCAACATTGCTCTGTCAGTGGAGTCAAAGATTATTCGTCTGCTAACCATCTAGGTACATACTGTGAGGTTTGTTTACTTATCTTCTGTGGATTTTGTGCAGAAAGTATACGTTAAAACAGTCTAATATGACTATTTTCGATTAGTTTTTAATCTAATTAATATTTTTGCATGCTTTAACGCGACCGGATCTTTGGCATAACTCCCCGGGCGTGCGAAGTCAGTAGCGTCTCCACTGACAGAGCAATGTTTAAACGGACTATAGGCTCACGCGCATGCGCAGAACCATCCATTTCGATGAACCAAATATTTCTATTTCACAACGCCTGCTACAAAAAACAAAGCCAAAACACCCCCATTATTGCAGCAAATCATTTTATTACACATTACACCGTAAATGTATTTACAAACATGATCGGAACGCATCAGAAACGAGTCAACAAACGTTGTGATTACTTCCCCATAGTTCTAGCCGCTTGGGGCTTAACGTGTCTCGATCCTCACAACAATGAGCTAATGAGCTATCTTTGTGTAACCTATAATCTTTGACCTGCTGCAGCAGTCAGTCCCGCCAGGCACGACCCCAGGAGCTCACGCCTGACGGCCAACGCTCGAGACAAGAAAATCAAACTGCCCTTTTTAGGACCAAAAGAATTTAAGAAAAGAAAGAATACAATTAGTCGGAATTATTGTCAGTTTGACCCCAGCAACCACCCTTTTTTGAATCTGTTTAACAATAGTCTTCCTAATGTGGCCAAATGGGTCAGAATGATTCAGCAGCCTCTTTGTTCGTAAGGGAGGGAAGTAGGGGCGAGGGACGGGTTTGAAAATAGGTAGTCGATCTTGGTCGCAAGATCATGCTTCGCAGTAAGAGCTAGCTATAAAAAAAACTACCCAACGTGACGAACTAATGCGCATGCGTAGACGTCACGACAAGAGGTGAACTAGCCACATGTCAATGGCCGACGTGTCCCCGGTTCATTCAGAAAACGCTCTATTTCGAGATACTAGCAACGCATCCAAAGAAAATATAAGCCATGCACATCATTAATTTATCAAAGGTGTATGTTGAATGCATTAATAGATCGTGAAACCTCCTACAGTTTACACATCGAATGCACGTCAACGCATCCACGCCGAACATTTGTCTCCAAGATGGCGGCGCGCACTGTACTCATGCTGTCCGCCATCTTGAATCTTAAAAGCTAGGCACCTCTCAAGCTGCCTCGCTCAATCTACGCTCGTCTACGATTGGCTCGATAGCAAGCAAAGAATGAAACTGCCCATTCGGCGAGATCTACGTAGATCTACCGAGATCTTCGCATTTTCAAACCCGCTCCAGGTGTCAGAAGTGGGATGTCGGTGTAAAGGCAGGACCACCCCCACCCGTCTCCATCTGGCGTCGTCGGCAGGATGCCAGGAGCATCTCTCTCCAAGTTCACCCATCACAAGTGTCCAGGAGGTATGGGGTGAAATGATGATGGAAGCAGTGCCTACTTTCAGAAAGAATACAATGGTTTGCAAAGAATACAATTAATGGTTTGCTAAGGCACTTGCCCGCTCTTCCTCATCGTCTTCACCCCTCACCTCCCTGTGACATGTGAGCTGCTGCAACAGCTGCCCTGCCTCGCCACCCCACCACGTCCGGACAATCCCGTGGGTGCTGCCGCTCTCCTCCTGTGACTGCGGCCGAGGATGCAGGTTCCCGCGGGGCGACATCGCCCCAGGCCCGGCGGGTGTGGGTCGGCCCATCCGCCTGCCCTGCCCCATTTCGGCGGCGAGGGCCAGGTGAACTTCGTGGAGGGGGTGGGGCTTGCATTGCAAGCCTACCGCTTCAAGGGCCCCGCTGCCACTAAAGTTCACCTTTCGACACCTTGACGGACCAGCTAGGATGGAGGAGCTGTTCAGGGGGAATCCAGGACCCCCTGGAGGCATTTTCGGGCTAGCCTCTTCCACTCCTTCCCCTCAGGGCGTCAGGGGACTGGAGAGCAAATTTGTGGCAGGACTGATGATGAAATTCGAGACTTATGGAGCTGTGACTGTAGAGGCACTGCCTCGCTCCACTCGTAGCAACGTTGGCCAAGCACCCACTCGATGTGGACATGATGCCTTTTGACTTGATTGACATTGATGTGACTTTGAGGACAGGATGAGAACTTGAAACGTGTAAAAAGTGTATTTCCTTTTTCGTGGACTGTCCTGGACTTATCAAGCTTCCGTGAGTATATATAACTCTACTGTTGCATGTTTTGATGTTTTAGATGTGTAATAGACTGCGTGTATTACCTGTAACATGGTTAAGTAACCAGGCATGAAGTCTGCTGCCACTATATTTTCTTTGGAAAAATCCAGAGAATGGTGTGTATGATTTTGTTTTCACTCATAGTGTAGATGCATTTTAGAAATGTGTTTGTCAAAATCTGGTTATTACGGTGGGATTTGCAAATGATGCTTTGCTATTTTTGTGGAATTTGTAATGCCATGTGCGCATTGCTGGGTATTGTCTTCAGTAATACCATATATATCACTGTGTCGCTAGTGATTGAGGAAATTCCCATGGTTGTTCATTGCTGAGGAATTTGTAATGCCATGTGCGCATTGCGGGATGATGCTTTGCTATTTTTGTGGAATTCGCAATGCTGTGTGTTCATTGTCTTGAGTGGAAATACCATATGTATCACTGTGTCGCTAGTGATTGAGAAAATTGCAATGGGTGTTCATTGCTGAGGAATTTGTAATGCCATGTGCGCATTCGGGGTGTTGTAGTGCTAAGCAACGCCACTTTGTGTCATTCTTGTGTGCATCTAATTGAAGGGTTAAGACCGCTTTTAGCTTGCACGGTTTGTGTGTCTAGCCATGTCGACAACATACTTGTTGAGAGGTTAAAACTGCTTCAAGTTGTTCTGTCCTACATGCTCTGTTGTCTTGGGTATGCTGCGTTTTGTAATGTGATAGTTAAATCTCGTTGCTATCCATCAACTAGTTGAATGGTTAAGACCACTTCTAGCTTGTGTAGGGGCCTACAGATATGCACGGGTTGTTTGTTTGTTTGTCCTCAAAGTTGATAATGTACTCAACTTGTCGGTAGGGTAAGACCACTTCAAGTTGTATGATTCAACGAGTTGTGTTTTATGGTATTCAGATGTACAGGGACGCTCTGGCCGACCCTTAGAAATGTTAATCCGTATGTGTACATGTGTTTTTTATACCTCGAGGACGAGGTACCGAAAAGGCAGGGGGGAATGTAAGAGGGTGAGAATATGATGTAGAAACTTGTCCAGACAACTGTAATTCAACGTGTTGCCTTCCACCTCTACTTCCATACATGTGTGCCTAGATGGTAACTGCAGAGATACGTGAGGAGGCGTGTTTCGCTCACTCTGTGGCTGCCGTAGAGATGTATGAGGTTCACGCAGCTCACACGTGGTTAAGCGCCAGCTAGCATTCAATCTGACCAGCCAGTATTTGCGTGTTTTGAGATCACACCAAAATTGAGAGTTTATTCATTTAATATATCATGCACTGCTTAGAAGTTTCGTTTGCGCTCGCCCACGCCCGCGTGATGGCTATTTAAAGCCCCTGCCTTAACAGCGCCAACACATGGGCAGAGACCAGAGACGAGATGAGACGAGGAGAGAGATAGACGAGACCAGAGACGCCGAACAACGGCAGTCAGGATGGCAGAGCGAGAGGTCACGGGAAGGTCATTCCAGTGTATTGCCCTGAATTGCCTTGTTACCATGAATAAAGACGGGATAAACTGACGCCAAGCCTTGCTTGTCTGCTGACCACTCGAGGAGTCAAGGGAGAGAGGCACACTGCCTCTACACGCCATGCCTGCCCGCCCAGCTCGACCACACACGCCCTCATGCTTACTGGCGTGAAAGGCACCCGGGGTCGGTCCTGCTGAAGGGGTAGAGAGAAGTCCAAACGTCTCTCTATAGCCCCACCCTGCGCCTAGGCCCACACCAACCACAACTCTTCTCTACATTATAATACACTAATTATCTTGTATTGTTATTAACGTGTTTTTTAATGAAGTTTTTGGGGGGTTGGGTTTGTGTGTGTGTGTGTGTGTGTGTGTGTGTGTGTGTGTGTATTTGGAGGACACGTCAAATTCTGCTACAGCAGTAAAAGAGATGGATTGGGTTGGATTGGGTTGGATTGGATTGGATTGGATTGGATTGGAAACATACGAGAGGCTTTCTCGGCGGTTTCAAATGCCACGCGTGGTCAACTTTACGGCTCAGAAAACCCTGTGGCCCGCAGTTCTCACAGGCTCCAAACTGCCGCGTGTCACTAGAACAAAACAGCTGCCCCCAGCACAAACGGCGAGGGGGAAAACATGGCGCAGTCAACAATGAGTAAATGAAAAACTGTAGGAAAACATAGACAGGAGGGAAAGGCATCCAGGAGGTTCAAATGTCTAGTCCCTCTTCGAAGTCCGCCGTTTGTCCAACTCCTGTCTCATTGAGACTCCCCGTGGCCTCTGGCGATGCACAGCCATTTTACAACTTTCTCTTTTTTTCTGAAGAAAAAACAAGAAATATTAAAACATTGTTCAAAACGGTTCCGTAATTTACTCATGCAGTAATCCGTGACCATGTAAGGCTTTAAGTGACGAGTTTGTCTTTGATCCACAGGAACGTAGACAAAACGAAAAGCATCTTGAAAGGAAAACTGCGACAATGAATTCGGGGAAACTTGGTACACTGCATGGTTGATCCATGCTGAAGTGAAAGTTCCCGTACAAATTCAAGTCAGAAATATGTGACCCTCCATCACAAAATGAGTCACTCGTTGCATTTTGAACATTTTGAAATTTGTATGTTTTCAAAAGGAGCACACGACAAGCTTTTCACTGGTGCAATAATCGTGAAACTATTACTACCCTACATGATTTCACGTGACTTTGAAGATCGACACCCTAAAAATACACTTTTTGAAAAAAACGCGTTATAAGTTTACAGACATTTTTACCCCCTTTTCCTTAACAACCCTTATTCAAGACTTATGAAATTTGCCACAGAGATGAAGCAGTGTATTTTGCTTTGGTTGGCTGCCTAGGGTATTCCCCTGTCGATCTGTTGCAGTGGTGGCTACGAAACTTTGAAAAAATGGTTAATATTGACGATCGGTCCGCAGACGTTTTCTTGTAAATGATTTACCACCACACCCAAAAAACATCATAATGCATACTCTTACACGTTGATTTCAAACACGAAACTTACTCATACAATGAAGAAGGGACTAGAGAAGCCAAAAAACAAAACATCTCGAATTCGACCACTACAACCCCCACCTCCTTTGTGGGCGGATTGCGCAATTTGACTCGACTGGGCAACCGACTCATTTAGTGATGGAGGGTCACATATAGACACAGTAGAAGAAGCAGGCAGTTTCTGCCCCATGATGCACTCAAGGCGTGCAAAGAGATGAAGGCAGCAGATGTGTACCTGGAGCTATAACCAGGTGTGGCCCCGAGAGTGTCAGATGGTGTAAAGGGCCGAAGCGCTTGTTTTGACGAGGGCTCTATTGCCTAGCTCCGTTGGGTGTTTCTTACCACTTCGGTCATGTTACACTGTCAGTTGAGATTGAACAAAGTTCTTCAATTCATACTGATACCGTAGCCAACAAAAGTCTAACCTGAACAGAACCTACATCTAGTTCAAGCAATAGGTAAATAGACCTTGTATTAGTGTATGTGGATGCTGTCTGCTCGAAGTGAACAGAGTAACGTCCCCTTCATCGACAAGAAACTCGCGAATTTTGTAAAAAAATAATGTTATGGTATATTACTAAAAATTATATTGGAAAACTTATATTTTTTCTTTATGTGTATCGAGCTATTGATTGTTGAATTTTTCTCACCTTCAAGAAAGATCTTATGCAATTTTCTGCTGTGCTTGCATTATGGCTACCTCCATCTAATCCGCGAGGGGAAGCTGAAAGTCATTCTGTCTTCTTTATAAAAAATCTTTTCGAATCCGAGTCGACACGATGGTGCTCGCAGCGCAACGGGCCAGGGTAGTCCGATGGTTTTGGAGGTATGATGTCGTCTGTGCAGTTTGTTTTGGAAGCCATTCTTTTAGAAGCGAAATGTTGGAACTCCAGCAGACGATCATAATGCCGCCCGTGTGAAGGTTCACATGTGCTGTTACAAATATCACTGTGTGTTTGTGTGTGTGTGTGTGTGTGTGTGTGTGTGTGTGTGTGTGTGTGTGTGTGTGTGTGTGCGTGCGTGTGTGTTTGTACGTGCGTGTATGTGGCTGCATGCGTGCGTAAGTGTTCGTTCATATCCGTTGTAAAGCCTAAACTGGCTAAAGGATGAAAGTAGCTTCAGTGACCTTACGAAAATATCGTTTCGTCAAGTTTTGAGTTCATGCGATCATCGTAATGAGTGCGTTAGAGTGCTGAGAGGTAAAAAAATCAGGAGATCAAACTATCAGAATCGTGTTATTTGAAGTGACAAAAATTACTTTAACTATCGTGACAATCGTCGTCCTATTCATTAGTTCTGCTAGTATCGTCTTGATGACAGCGATTGTTTGTGCTATGGAGTATTGTAAGGCGTGTGTGCGTGTGTGTGTGTGTGTGTGTGTGTGTGTGTGTGTGTGTACATGGTGCGCGCGCTCGCGCGTGTAAGTGTGTGTGTGTGTGTGTGTGTGTGTGTGAGAGAGAGAGAGAGAGAGAGAGAGAGAGAGAGAGAGAGAGAGAGAGAGAGAGAGAGAGAGAGAGAGCGCATAAGCATCTATGTGTGCATGCATGCATTCTTGTGTTTGTGTCACTATGTGTATGCATATATGCATGCATACATGTGTGTGTGTGTGTGTGTGTGTGTGAGAGAGAGAGAGAGAGAGAGAGAGAGAGAGAGAGAGAGAGAGAGAGAGAGAGAGAGAGAGAGAGATTTATTGTGAGGGAGTAAGGTGGGGAGTAAGGTGGAGAGAAAGGTTAGATATATTCATTTATTATCTTTGTTGACATCACAAAGATGATTATAATGGTGGTGGTCATGGAGGTGATGATGATGATGATGATGATGTGTATTATTTTAGATCTAATCCAACTGCTTGCTGAAACATGTGATGGGATGTAGCTGTTACAATAATTCTTCTGTTACTGTGAAAATTATATGGATTTGTTTGTTTTCTTCTTTACTGTCTTTTTGGCCACAGCATTGCATAAGAATTGACTTGTTTTGCAATGTTAAGTTATTTTGTGTACACAGTTTTTCTTTCTTCCATTCTTTATCATTTTTTTAACTTCAACTGTTCAAGACTCCTGTTTCACTTTTTTACTGACAGACTTTAACAATCCATGCACTCTTGGACTTTTAAACTGGAATTCCGACTGGTAGAAGCATACTCAAGTATTTGTAAACTTTGATCTACAGGTGTAAGTTTCAACCTGCCAAAAAAGTTCTTATGTTTCTGTGCAGTATGAGATGTTTGAATCAATCCAATGCCTCAGTAGTGCAGCTCATTAGAGAAATGCTGCAGTATATTTTTTAAGTGTGCTATAAATTTCTTGAGATTTAAAATCATGAGGATATTTGTTTTTTGTAACCACTTATCACCCCTGTCTGGGGCTCAGTACTCTGGGTTCTTTACCTCCTGGTCACCAGGCCACTTCTCCAGTCCTGAACTTCTTGTGGGGAACGGAGAATGTGTGAAGGAATAAAGATAGTTCAGGTTTAAGAACTTGATGATTTAAGAATCAGATTTTATAAGAATGAAAACTGAAACTCATGGGCATTTCTGCATACCTACTGGTGTTCTTACTCTTCCATTGGCTTCCAGACTGTAATGTTCATTCAAATGAAAACAACTGATATTTAAAATGAAATACTTATATTTTTTTCTGTTATCATACTGATACTCCCTACACCTAACTCTTAAGTTGAAAGATGGAACTGCTGAACAATACTGACAGAATAATTATTTGATACTACGCTTTTACCATGAGTGAAAGAGATCTTCAGAATGCAATTTGAAAGTTTGCATGCTTTCCAGTCTTGGAAAAATGTTCAGTTGTGTTTCTGATGTTAGCCATATTGTAGTGAGAAATGTTTTGATAAATACTGAGACTGATAGACACATGGATCAATGGACAAAGAGACAGAAAGATTGATGCTCAGACTCACACACACATGCGCACGCGCGCGCACACACACACACACACTCACACACACATGCGCACACGCACGCACACACACACACACACACACACACACACACACACACACACACACACACACACACACACACATACTCTCTCTCTCTCTCTCTCTCTCTCTCTCTCTCTCTCTCTCTCTCTTGCACACTCATTCACACACACTTGCAGTGGAGTACGCACATTCTGTGATGCAATAAAAGGCACACTGCCAAGGACACACTGGCATTTCAATGAGATGACCTCTTCCTTTCTTCTGACTTTTGGCAATCTTCTCTTTCTGCCACTTCTCGGATTCAGTGAGAGTGTTGACACCAACTTCTTCCCAGACAGTCATGGTGTGCAGTCAGATCAGAAGGCAATTTTTTGTTGTTGCTTGCTGTCCAGCTCTTTCATCACTTCCACATGGCATCGGCATTAGGAGGGAGAAATCTGGCACTTGGGCTTCCAAGGGAAATATAAATTGGTTCCACCGTGGAGTGGCTGGAGTGCTGTAATCGCAGTTGCTGAGGCAAAAACACACACACACACACACAAAAGTTGTGGTTGGTCATGGTAACCCAACTGACCAAATTTTTTGTTTTTCCCTACCAATGAAAAACTTTTTGGTGGGTACCATTATTGGGGGGGGGGGGGGGGGGGGGGGATGATTAAAAAACTTTTCGCATGCTGTCCCATCTTCCCTGTCCTACGAGTACTCGGGGAACCCACTATTTATGTCAAAAACAATTATTTTTAGAGAATGAGCAACTTGATTTAT
>JAWQFJ010010966.1:50000-52500 GCA_034096865.1 Theodoxus fluviatilis
TGGGAGGAGGAGGAGGAGGATGATATTGATTGGGAGGAGGAGGAGGAGGATACTTATTGGGAGGAGGAGGAAGAGGATGATATTGATTGGGAGGAGGAGGAGGATGATATTGATTGGGAGGGGGAGGAGGAGGAGGATTGGGAGCAGAAGGAGGAGGAGGAGGAGAATTGGGAGGAGGAGGAGGATGATAATGATTGGGAGGAGGAGAAGGATGATAATGATTGGGAGGATGATGATGATGGGAACAGGGATGATGATGGGGATGAGGATGATGGGGTGTTTTCAATGTTGTTTACCATCATTATCCTCCTCACAGTGTGATGTTCCGCACCACTCCGATGGACAGCAGTGGAGTGCCGCACATTCTGGAGCACACAGTGCTTTGTGGATCCAACCGATTCCCTGTCAGGGACCCCTTCTTCAAGATGCTGTCCCGGTCCATGTCCAACTTCATGAACGCACTCACTGGTGAGAGGCTGCTCTGTGTGTGTGAGTGTGTGTGTGTGTGTGTGTGTGTGTGTGTGTGTGTTTGTGTGTGTGTGTGTGTGTGTGTGTGTGTGAGTGTGTGTGTGTCTGTGTGTCTGTGTGTGTGTCTCTGTGTGTGTCATTGTATGTGTATGTGTGAATAGCTGTTTATTTACATGGATTCGTGTGTGTGTGTGTGTGTGTGTGTGTGTGTGTGTGTGTGTGTGTGTGTGTAAAGATGTGAGTATGTGGGAAAGCTAATGCTTGAAAAGTACTGTGAAATTCCCTCTTTGATGGAATAAGTCAAACAAACGACATTACCAAACTAAATGAATGAATGACAAATAGTCATGAAATACAATGCAAGGGATTTTCAAATCATTTGTGATGCATTTCAAGCAGTCACCTCAAACTCCACACTTCCCCATCCTTTTCTTTCTCTCCCTTTATTTATGCTAGGTAAAAAGAAAGAAAGAAAGAAAAGAGATACAAGAATGAAGGAAACTGTACTGTTGAGTAAATTTGAGGCAAGGAAACAGTGTCATAAAGATGAATGACCTTGTAAAGTTGAAAAGTGAGTTCAAAGTCCCTGACACTTTACAATACAATACGATACAATACAATACAATACAATACAATACAATACAATACAATACAATACAACTTTATTTATCCCACAACAGGCAGTTCAAGTACACTTTGTGAGGCAGCAATAAAAATAATCAAATAATAATCATCAATAATAATCATAATAGAAGAATACATAAAAATAATGTGATGGGATAATTACATATGAAAAGAAACAGCACACTCGCACGCACACACACTCCCTGCAAACCTCAACCTCCACAGCACGTCACAGGCAACACCAACACAAGCAAATATGCACAAGAACAAGCAAAAACATCTCACATCACAATCATCACCACAAGCACCACAGACCAGCAAAATGCAGTCAAAGGGAAGCAATCCACCCAACACAGTGGGAGAAAATCCAAAGCAACAGCACCAACTAAACCTAAGACCACAGCAAAAACAACAAAACAAAACAACAAGAACAACTCATCTAACTAACTGTTCAAAAGTCTGACGGCATGTGGAATAAAAGATTTAGAACCTCGGTTCCCTTTAAAGGGAGGCACGGAGTATCAGCATCTAGATGGAAGCAAAGAGAACTCTCTCCTTAGACAGTGGTCCGGAATTTCCCAAATTCTCACCGCTTTCCTCAAAATTTGCTGATCACAGAAAGAGGAAATCTCTCTCTGGTTTACTCCAATGATCTTGGAACAGACGTTGACAATAGCATTTAAACTGTTTCTATCCTTAACGGTCAAGCTGTTGAACTAACAAACAGACGAAAAAGTCAACCATTGCATTTCATTTGTAATGTTTTTGTGGGTTTTTTTTTAAAGCTGATGACTTTCATTTCTTTAGATTTAAAATGTTCCAAATGTTGTTGTTTTTCACGTGGAAGAAATGTCTGTTTTCTCAGTGTCTTAGTGACTGACCAGAGAAAAGCAGCTGGACACTTTTTCTTCTTGCAGCCTACGACTGGACCATGTACCCCTTCTCCACCCAGAACTACCAGGACTTCCGCAACCTCCTCTCTGTCTACCTGGACGCCGTCTTTCACCCCCTTATCAGGGAGGCGGACTTCAGGTCTGTACTGGAAAGACATTGAAATATGGATTGGAACCTGTTTGGTCAGGGGGGTGGATGTTTGATGTGACATGAACAAAAATGGTTTCAATAAGAGCGTCTGTTGGAGCAAAATTGTGTTGGACATAATTCATGGAATGATCTGTTGATCTGTAATCGTCATTGTTATCTTTGTCATGTATTAATTAATGAATATAAAAATTTCACCTGCCTGCCTATCTACCTGTCAACTGACCTAAATACCTACCTACCTACATACATTCATACCTATCTGCTTGTGTACCTTCCTACTTAGCTACCTACCTACCCACCAACCTGTCTACGTTTATACCTACCTACCCACATAGCCACCAACCTACCTACCCATCTTACCTAC
>JAWQFJ010010966.1:55000-60000 GCA_034096865.1 Theodoxus fluviatilis
TCCAGCTCACAGAACATGGTCCTGTTATATCCCTTTCTCTTCACCTCTTCACTTCAACTCCCTTGCAGTCCAGCTCACAGAACATGGTCCTGTTATATCTCTTTCTCTTCATCTCTTCTCTTCATTTCCCTTGCAGTCCAGCTCACAGAACATGGTCCTGTTATATCCCTTTCTCTTCACCTCTTCTCTTCAATTCCCTTGCAGTCCAGCTCACAGAACATGGTCCTGTTATATCCCTTTCTCTTCACCTCTTCTCTTCAATTCCCTTGCAGTCCAGCTCACAGAACATGGTCCTGTTATATCCCTTTCTCTTCACCTCTTCAATTCCCTTGCAGTCCAGCTCACAGAACATGGTCCTGTTATATCCCTTTCTCTTTACCTCTTCTCTTCATTTCCCTTGCAGTCCAGCTCACAGAACATGGTCCTGTTATATCCCTTTCTCTTCACCTCTTCTCTTCAATTCCCTTGCAGTCCAGCTCACAGAACATGGTCCTGTTATATCCCTTTCTCTTCACCTCTTCAATTCCCTTGCAGTCCAGCTCACAGAACATGGTAGGACTGTTATATCCCTTTCTCTTCACCTCTTCTCTTCAATTCCCTTGCAGTCCAGCTCACAGAACATGGTCCTGTTATATCCCTTTCTCTTCACCTCTTCTCTTCATTTCCCCTTGCAGTCCAGCTCACAGAACATGGTCCTGTTATATCCCTTTCTCTTCACCTCTTCTTCATTTCCCTTGCAGTCCAGCTCACAGAACATGGTCCTGTTATATCCCTTTCTCTTCACCTCTTCACTTCAATTCCATTGCAGTTCAGCTCACAGAACATGGTCCTGTTATATCCCTTTCTCTTCCCCTCTTCACTTCAATTCCCTTGCAGTCCAGCTCACAGAACATGGTCCTGTTATATCCCTTTCTCTTCACCTCTTCACTTCATTTCCCATGCAGTCCAGCTCACAGAACATGGTCCTGTTACATCCCTTTCTCTTCACCTCTTCTCTTCAATTCCCTTGCAGTCCAGCTCACAGAACATGGTCCTGTTATATCCCTTTCTCTTCACCTCTTCACTTCATTTCCCATGCAGTCCAGCTCACAGAACATGGTCCTGTTATATCCCTTTCTCTTCACCTCTTCACTTCATTTCCCATGCAGTCCAGCTCACAGAACATGGTCCTGTTATATCCCTTTCTCTTCACCTCTTCACTTCATTTCCCTTGCAGTCCAGCTCACAGAACATGGTCCTGTTATATCCCTTTCTCTTCACCTCTTCTCTTCATTTCCCTTGCAGTCCAGCTCACAGAACATGGTCCTGTTATATCCCTTTCTCTTCACCTCTTCACTTCATTTCCCTTGCAGTCCAGCTCACAGAACATGGTCCTGTTATATCCCTTTCTCTTCACCTCTTCACTTCATTTCCCTTGCAGTCCAGCTCACAGAACATGGTCCTGTTATATCCCTTTCTCTTCACCTCTTCACTTCATTTCCCTTGCAGTCCAGCTCACAGAACATGGTCCTGTTATATCCCTTTCTCTTCACCTCTTCACTTCATTTCCCTTGCAGTCCAGCTCACAGAACATGGTCCTGTTATATCCCTTTCTCTTCACCTCTTCACTTCAATTCCCTTGCAGTCCAGCTCACAGAACATGGTCCTGTTATATCCCTTTCTCTTCACCTCTTCTCTTCATTTCCCTTGCAGTCCAGCTCACAGAACATGGTCCTGTTATATCCCTTTCTCTTCACCTCTTCACTTCAATTCCCTTGCAGTCCAGCTCACAGAACATGGTCCTGTTATATCCCTTTCTCTTCACCTCTTCTTCATTTCCCTTGCAGTCCAGCTCACAGAACATGGTCCTGTTATATCCCTTTCTCTTCACCTCTTCACTTCATTTCCCTTGCAGTCCAGCTCACAGAACATGGTCCTGTTATATCCCTTTCTCTTCACCTCTTCTCTTCATTTCCCTTGCAGTCCAGCTCACAGAACATGGTCCTGTTATATCCCTTTCTCTTCACCTCTTCACTTCATTTCCCTTGCAGTCCAGCTCACAGAACATGGTCCTGTTATATCCCTTTCTCTTCACCTCTTCACTTCAATTCCCTTGCAGTCCAGCTCACAGAACATGGTCCTGTTATATCCCTTTCTCTTCACCTCTTCACTTCATTTCCCTTGCAGTCCAGCTCACAGAACATGGTCCTGTTATATCCCTTTCTCTTCACCTCTTCTCTTCATTTCCCTTGCAGTCCAGCTCACAGAACATGGTCCTGTTATATCCCTTTCTCTTCACCTCTTCACTTCAATTCCCTTGCAGTCCAGCTCACAGAACATGGTCCTGTTATATCCCTTTCTCTTCACCTCTTCACTTCAATTCCCTTGCAGTCCAGCTCACAGAACATGGTCCTGTTATATCCCTTTCTCTTCACCTCTTCACTTCATTTCCCTTGCAGTCCAGCTCACAGAACATGGTCCTGTTATATCCCTTTCTCTTCACCTCTTCACTTCATTTCCCTTGCAGTCCAGCTCACAGAACATGGTCCTGTTATATCCCTTTCTCTTCACCTCTTCACTTCAATTCCCTTGCAGTCCAGCTCACAGAACATGGTCCTGTTATATCCCTTTCTCTTCACCTCTTCTTCATTTCCCTTGCAGTCCAGCTCACAGAACATGGTCCTGTTATATCCCTTTCTCTTCACCTCTTCTCTTCAATTCCCTTGCAGTCCAGCTCACAGAACATGGTCCTGTTATATCCCTTTCTCTTCACCTCTTCACTTCAATTCCCTTGCAGTCCAGCTCACAGAACATGGTCCTGTTATATCCCTTTCTCAGACCTGTTTACTCTCCCGATTTTAGCGGGAGACTCCCGATTTCAGACCCTATTTCCCGACCTCCCGCTAGCTTCGTAAATCTACCGATTTTTTTTCCACCGATCTCCCGAAAATGAAAAATTTTGAAAGGTTTATTTCGTTTCCGAAGCGTTTACATGACAATCCGAACTTTCTACTACGCCACTGAAGGTCGTTCTGCCGATCTGCAGTACAATTTGTTTGATTGGTTGAGTCAGGGCCTTTGTCCAATCGAGAGCCAGTTTACAATCTGGAATAGCCGCCATTTTGCTTGACCGATCCGAATGATGGCGTCGATTGAAAAGTCAATGAGAAAGAGTCGCGGAACCGATTCTGAATCCGACAGTGAGTGTGACACAGAGGATGAGAAAAGAAAGTCCACTGATGTCAGAAGCAGAAAGAGAGTAAAGTAAAACGCAAAGTGGAAGGCTGAGTGAAAATCCGAATTCCCGGCATTTCGCCCATCGTCTAAATCGCAATCACGCGGTTTTTGCACGTTCTGCAAAAAAGACATCAACGTGAGCCACGGAGGCAAGAATGAGAGAGAGAGAGAGAGAGAGAGAGAGAGAGAGAGAGAGCGAGAGCGAGAGAGAGAACTTGTGCGCGCACGAGAGAGAGAACTTGCGCGTGCGCGCGCGAGAGAGAGAAAGCGCGCGAGAGAAAGAGAGAAAGAGAGCGCGCGCGTGCGAGAGAGAGAGAGAGAGCGAGCAAGCGAGAGAGAGACAGCGCGCGCGCACGAGAGAGAGAGTGAGCGCCGGCGCGCGGAAGAAAGAGAATTTGACTTTTCGCCTCCCTGATCAGAGATGGGACTTATTGGCGTTTCAGCTGATTTCTGAGTTTTTTTATTCCACTTTCAGCTGATTTGTATTCAATTGTTATGAAGTTTGTGACCTGGGATGGTACACATATCTAAAAATAAAAATCTCCCGCTTTTTATTGAAATCTCCCTATTTTTGAGTCGCCATCTCCCTATTTTGCACAACTTAAGGTAAACAGGTCTGCTTTCTCTTCACCTCTTCACTTCAATTCCCTTGCAGTCCAGCTCACAGAACATGGTCCTGTTATATCCCTTTCTCTTCACCTCTTCACTTCAATTCCCTTGCAGTCCAGCTCACAGAACATGGTCCTGTTATATCCCTTTCTCTTCACCTCTTCACTTCATTTCCCTTGCAGTCCAGCTCACAGAACATGGTCCTGTTATATCCCTTTCTCTTCACCTCTTCACTTCATTTCCCTTGCAGTCCAGCTCACAGAACATGGTCCTGTTATATCCCTTTCTCTTCACCTCTTCACTTCATTTCCCTTGCAGTCCAGCTCACAGAACATGGTCCTGTTATATCCCTTTCTCTTCACCTCTTCACTTCATTTCCCTTGCAGTCCAGCTCACAGAACATGGTCCTGTTATATCCCTTTCTCTTCACCTCTTTACTTCAATTCCCTTGCAGTCCAGCTCACAGAACATGGTCCTGTTATATCCCTTTCTCTTCACCTCTTCTCTTCAATTCCCTTGCAGTCCAGCTCACAGAACATGGTCCTGTTATATCCCTTTCTCTTCACCTCTTCACTTCATTTCCCTTGCAGTCCAGCTCACAGAACATCTTCGGCCAGGAGTGCCACAACCAGCTCCAGCCGCACCACACGTACGGCGTCGTGTCAGGTGGTGACCCTCGAGACATCCCCGACCTCACTTGGGAGGCGCTTCGAGATTTCCATGCCTCCCACTACCATCCCAGCAACGCCAGGTGATAGCAAAGCCTTGTCCTGAATGCCAGCCATAAGCTTGATGCTCAGAATAAAAGGAGAAAGCATACCTGTGTAGCTTTCAGCCTGTACTTCTGGCATGGGGTTAAAACTCTGCTGTTCAGAGGTTAAAAAGAAAAGAAGGTAAAGTTGTGATATTATATAGCAACTTATCACACATTCCTGGGTCTCAAACCTCTTTGCACTTTACCCCCTGATCACAGGGCAGCACTATCAATCCTTCAGATGGTGAGACTAAGGCTGCTGGAATTCAGAACTGACACAGATGTATGTTGCCAGTGCAGCTGTTTAGAGGCAAATTTATCTGTTTCCCATCCTCTGGGAGCTAATTAGCACCCAAAGAGTAATACAATCTCAAAGGAAAATTCCATATTGGAACCAAGCTGACCTTTCCACACTTGGACC
>JAWQFJ010010966.1:70000-73190 GCA_034096865.1 Theodoxus fluviatilis
GTTATGAATTAGTCTGGTATAGGAATGAAGACGGAAGGACAAACATTGTAGATGTTATGCTATTGAGGATATTAGTCTGGTATAGGAATGAAGACGGAAGGACACACATTGTAGATGTTATGCCTATTTGAGGATAATTAGTCTGGTATAGGAATGAAGACGGAAGGACAAACATTGTAGATGTTATGAATTAGTCTGGTATAGGAATGAAGACGGAAGGACAAACATTGTAGATGTTATGAATTAGTCTGGTATAGGAATGAAGACGGAAGGACACACATTGTAGATGTTATGAATTAGTCTGGTATAGGAATGAAGACGGAAGGACACACATTGTAGATGTTATGAATTAGTCTGGTATAGGAATGAAGACGGAAGGACAAACATTGTAGATGTTATGCCTATTTGAGGATAATTAGTCTGGTATAGGAATGAAGACGGAAGGACAAACATTGTAGATGTTATGAATTAGTCTGGTATAGGAATGAAGACGGAAGGACAAACATTGTAGATGTTATTGAATTAGTCTGGTATAGGAATGAAGACGGAAGGACAAACATTGTAGATGTTATGAATTAGTCTGGTATAGGAATGAAGACGGAAGGACAAACATTGTAGATGTTATGAATTAGTCTGGTATAGGAATGAAGACGGAAGGACAAACATTGTAGATGTTATGAATTAGTCTGGTATAGGAATGAAGACGGAAGGACAAACATTGTAGATGTTATGAATTAGTCTGGTATAGGAATGAAGACGGAAGGACAAACATTGTAGATGTTATGAATTAGTCTGGTATAGGAATGAAGACGGAAGGACAAACATTGTAGATGTTATGAATTAGTCTGGTATAGGAATGAAGACGGAAGGACAAACATTGTAGATGTTATGAATTAGTCTGGTATAGGAATGAAGACGGAAGGACAAACATTGTAGATGTTATGAATTAGTCTGGTATAGGAATGAAGACGGAAGGACAAACATTGTAGATGTTATGAATTAGTCTGGTATAGGAATGAAGACGGAAGGACAAACATTGTAGATGTTATGAATTAGTCTGGTATAGGAATGAAGACGGAAGGACAAACATTGTAGATGTTATGAATTAGTCTGGTATAGGAATGAAGACGGAAGGACACACATTGTAGATGTTATGCCTATTTGAGGATAATTAGTCTGGTATAGGAATGAAGACGGAAGGACAAACATTGTAGATGTTATGCCTATTTGAGGATAATTAGTCTGGTATAGGAATGAAGACGGAAGGACAAACATTGTAGATGTTATGAATTAGTCTGGTATAGGAATGAAGACGGAAGGACAAACATTGTAGATGTTATGAATTAGTCTGGTATAGGAATGAAGACGGAAGGACAAACATTGTAGATGTTATGAATTAGTCTGGTATAGGAATGAAGACGGAAGGACAAACATTGTAGATGTTATGAATTAGTCTGGTATAGGAATGAAGACGGAAGGACACACATTGTAGATGTTATGCCTATTTGAGGATAATTAGTCTGGTATAGGAATGAAGACGGAAGGACAAACATTGTAGATTGTGGTATCCTCGCTCTGCGCAGTGAGTTCAGTTCAGTTGAGAGTTTCAGTTCAGTGTGAGTTCTGCCAGTTCAGTGTTTGGAATAAACAGATTGACTTTGGCTTGCCTGGGTTCGAGTCCACTTCTGTTGCTCTTGGCGATACTACATTTGGCGACGAGGACTGAGGATGCCGACCTTCGGCCGTTTGCAGGAATTTAGGCTCGAGGAGGAGGAGGATTGGGAGCAATACATCGCTCGAATGAAACATTACTTCGCGGCCAACGACATCGAGGATGCGAACAAACAGAAAGCGATCCTTCTCAGTGCATGTGGGGCCAGCACTTACAAGCTCATGTGTGATTTGCGGGCGCCAGCTCAACCAGGGGATGGATCGTTTGACGAACTGGTCACGGCCGTTCAGAAGCACCTGAAGCCGAAACCATCGGAAATCGTACAGCGGTTCAAGTTCCACACACGCGTACGTCACGAGAGCGAGACGGTCTCGACTTACGTGGCAGAATTACGTCATTTGTCACGTGACTGCAACTTCACAGGCGACTCACTGGAGTCGATGCTGAGAGACAGACTAGTGTGTGGCATCAACAATGACCGGATCCAGAGGCGCCTCCTGGCAGAGAAGGAGTTAACGTTCTCCAAAGCACTAGAGATGGCCACTGCGGTGGAACTAGCGGAAAAGAGTGCGGTGGATTTGCGAGGAGGGGCGGCTAGGTCAACCGCTGGTGGAATGAAAGAGACCGTGGTTAGTGTTGATAAAGTGAGCAGTTCGGCAGTCAGATCTATCACCAGGGGAGAGAACCAGGCTGGTGGGAAGAGCAAACAGATGAACATTGAGTGTTGGTTTTGCAAGGGCAGAGGTCACATGCAGCGTCAGTGTCAGCAGTATCGGGCAGAGAGAGAGAAAAGAAGACAGGCAAAAAGTGACACAGTCTCAAAAAGGGCCACAGTGAAGAATGTCGACGACTCAGACTCGGAGGGCGACGCTGAGGTGTTCACGGTGTTCAGAACACAAAACAAGGAGAAGCCGTACATGGTGACGGTGTCTGTGGAGGGTGTGCCCATAGAAATGGAAGTGGATACTGGAGCGTCTCTGACGGTGATCAGTGAAGGTACACTCAAGATCATCAGGCGTGGAGCGTATCTGCCACTTCGGAAATGCACGCGAAGATTGAAGACGTACACCGGCGATGAAATTCCAGTGTTGGGCGAGGGCCAGGTGGCCGTGACCTACAAAGGGAGCACACCAGTGACGTGCGAAGTCATCGTGGTGAAAGGAACAGGGCCAGATCTGTTGGGAAGAGATTGGCTCAAGCAGGTGAAGCTGGATTGGTCAGAAATCTTTTCTGTGCACAGTGGAGAAGCCCGAGCCAAAGACATGGACTTAGAGCTGATCCTGGGTGCGAATGCAGACGTGTTTGAAGAGGTGAGGGGCACCATCAAAGGGGTCAAAGCCTCTATTTCTTGTTGACCCCACAGCCCAACCGCGCTACTTCAAACCACGGCCAGTACCCTACGCCTTGCGTGACAAAGTGAGCCAAGAGTTGGATCGTCTGGAAACGGAGGGAACAATAGAGAAAGTACAGTTCTCTGACTGGGCTGCTCCGATAGTCACTGTAGTCAAACCCGACAAG
>JAWQFJ010010968.1:0-10000 GCA_034096865.1 Theodoxus fluviatilis
GAATGAGGCAACGTCACCTGCAGAAACCCACTCATGCACATACACGAACAGGCATACACACACAGACACACATAAAACCACACATGTACGCTACCAGACACTCGGAAAGCGAATTTGATTCATTCAAACGTTTCATCCACTACACCATGAGTTCTTCATCAGAGGCAAGTTTCGCAGACTACGGATATGCAGTTTAAAGCAATCCAAAGGGCGTTTCCGGTACCATGTTAAAGTGATCGCTATCATCACACATGGGTCGAGGTCACAATTGGGACGGTAATGCAGACTGCCTGCTTTTGGAAACTGATTTATTGCGAAATCCGACTGACTGGACGTTGCAGACGATTATAGCGATCACGTAATACAAGACCGGAAATGCCATCTGGGTTGCTCTGGATTGCATATCCATAGATCTGGGAAACCCGCCTCATGTTGAGGAGACGGATCAGAAAGTTATTCCTACCGAAAATGAGAACAACACAGTTTCACAACAGCTCAATATCGGAAGCTCGAACTTTTCAAAATGGTACTGACATTTGATTTTAGGATTGTGATAGCTTGTATTTAAATATTGTCTTCCATTCATCGTGTTGTTTTGTTTTATTATTCAAAATAAACCCTGATTTTTCCCGTCCCAGGGATGGAATTACGGCACTGCGCCTCGCACATTATCCAACCCCAAAGCATGCTCGCCTATCTCTGCCTGTCAAAGACATGGGGCGGGTTTGAAAATAGGTAGTCGATCTTGGTCGCAAGATCATGCTTCGCAGTAAGAGCTAGATAAAAAAAAACTACCCAACGTGACGAAGTAATGCGCATGCGTAGACGTCACGACAAGAGGTGAACTAGCCACATGTCAATGGCCGACGTGTTGCCGGTTCATTCAGAAAACGCTCTATTTCGAGATACTAGCAACCCATCCAAAGCAAATATAAGCCATGAACAGCATTAATTTATCAAAGGTGTATGTTGAATGCATTAATAGATCGTGAAACCTCCTACAGTTTACACATCGAATGCAGGTCAACGCATCCACGCCGAACATTTGTCTCCAAGATGGCAGCGCGCACTGTACTCATGCTGTCCGCCATCTTGAATCTTAAAAGCTAGGCACCTCTCAAGCTGCCTCGCTCAATCTACGCTCGTCTACGATTGGCTCGATAGCAAGCAAAGAATGAAACTGCCCATTCGGCGAGATCTACGTAGATCTACCGAGATCTTCGCATTTTCAAACCCGCTCATGGTTTCAACAAGCGAGTAGAGGCTGAGGGGCTGACCGTGTACTATGCAAGAGGGAGAGCACTGGTGGGTGGTCAGCCAGGAACTGGTATTATCATATTGTAGATAAGTTATAAGGGAAGGGAAGTTCCCGCAAATACTTTTCGTTTTTGCTTTGGCACGTCGTTGAACCAAGTATCATTCACGCACATTCATAATTACATGCAAGGACGAGTTGTTTTGTATTCTTTTTCCGATCAACATGTGAATATCCTTGTGTGGATGAATAAAATAGTATTGTATCAAATAGTAGTGTGCACTGGAAAGGAGATTCAAACCGCCTCATAAATGAGGATAAGCACTACAAGGCATGGAACTGGCTGCGTGCCAGGACTTTCCCCAGTCCACCACTTTAATCATGTATTTAACTGGCTCACACTAAAGACAGACCAGCGCCACGTGAGAGACATCCTGGCGTCGAATGGGCGAGTTACTTTTCGGTCTTGATTTCCACACGCCAATCACAGCGCAGAGGAGACGAATACTGGACAGCCTAAATCGGGACGGAGCGGACCTCTATGCCTAGATGTGACAACCAGATTCTCGCTGTTCACGGTGTATGCATATCAGCCAGACGTCCTGCCCAGAGCGCCGTGGCATCGGGTCTGCAGCGCAGAGAGGAAAATCATTGCTCTCAGACGTGGGTTGTCAATCCACCGGACAGAGCAAAGTGGACGAGGCGTTCATCACGTGTGGACGACTTTCACACTTGCTCTTCTGTAATTTTTTTCCTTTAAGTCTAGACATTATTGAATGAATTTTTCACCTGGATGACCTCTGTTCCGCATGGTCTGAGTAGTTTCCCTGACATAAACTGATAAAGCTTACCATGCCAACAGTTAATAGCTTCTTTTTTCCACTTGGTTACTTTGAAGTGACATGTCAATGTGACTGTGATTAAAATGTTTTCGATTTGGTTTTATCGATTGTGTTCTTAAAATAAAATTATTTAAAAAATTTAAATGAACACCTTGCGCCACTCGACACCATAAACGTTGCAGCATGCATCCAGCATCTATATTACTTCGCCGGTGAAAATCAAATCATCTTTACACAGACGTGGAGAAGAGTTTCTGCACGTTTCAGATCTGACTTCAAGAAGACCATGAACATGTTACTGGATGATATATAAATAGGTGCGATTATCCCATTTAAGAGCAACATTGATACAATAACCCTTTTTTTCATGGTGAAGGAAACAAATGTTATAAACGCGACAGTAATGCTGTATATATGCCATGGCAATCGTGACAGAGAAGCCCACGAAAGCTCTTCAAGGATCAACTGAAACGCCAGCTCAGTGCGACTGGTATCCCACAGGAAGACTTGGAAAGCATCGCCAAAACAGAGACAGGTGGAGGGCATTGTCAAAACTGGGGGCTGAGGCCTTTGAAACAGCTAGAGGAGAGGCATCAGAAGATAGGCGCAGACGGAGGGAATCATTGGCTGCCCAGATCCCCTCTCCCAGAGCTTCCTATGTCCAATGTGTGCCAGAGTTTGTCGGTCAAAGATTGGCTTGCACAGTCACCAGAAGGCATATCGCCAGAGACTTCCTCCCCCGAGATCCTCAGATCAGAGAAACCAGCCGTCATCGTAAATGTGTCGTATCGAATCGTCTCGTATGGTATCTTATCGTAGTGTAATGCATTATACCGTATTGCTTTGTATCACAATGAATTGACTTGTATCGTGTTATATCCCGTTGCATTGGCAATTATATAGTACGCTACGGTACAGTTCAGCACAGTAAGATGATTAATGGTATGGTATGGTATGGAATGGCTTGGAATGGTATGGTATGATATAGAATGGTATGGTATGGTATGGTATGGTATGGAATGGTAGGGTAGGGTAGGGTAGGGTAGGGTAGGATAGGGGAGAGTAGGGGAGAGTAGGGGAGGGTAGGGTAGGTAGGGTAGGGTAGGGTAGGGTAGGGTAGGGTAAGGTAGGGTAGGGTAGGGTAGGGTAGGGTAGGGTAGGGTAGGGTAGGGTAGGGTAGGGTAGGGTAGGGTAGGGTATGGAATGATATGGTATGGTATGGTATGGTATGGTATGGTATGGTATGGTATGGTATGGTATGGTATGGTGTGGTGTGGTATGGTGTGGTGTGGTGTGGTGTGGTGTGGTATAGTAGAGTAGAGTAGGGTAGGGTAGGGTAGGGTAGGGTAGGGTAGGGTAGGGTAGGGTAGGGTAGGGTAGGGTAGGGTAGGGTAGGGTAGGGTAGGGTAGGGTAGGGTACGGTATGGTTCGGTATGGTATGGTATGATATAATATGATATGGTATGGTATGATATGATATTGTTTGGTATGGTTTGGTATGGTTTGGAATGGTTTGGTATGGTATGGTAGGTATGGTATGGTAGGGTAGTTATGGTTTGGTATGGTTTGGTACAATATGATATGGAATGAAATGGTATGGTATAGTATGCAATTGTATGTATGGTATGGTATATGGCATGGTATGGTATGTTTTGGTATGGTATGGTACAGTGTGGTAAGGTATGGTATGGTATAGTAAATTAAGGCGTCGATTCGTATCATATCACATTCTGTTGTATCGTATCATGGTGTATTGTAGTGTAGCTGTGTCGTATCATGGTGTACGTTGTGTGCCGCAACGTGTCACATTGTATCGGATCACGTCGTGCTGCATCTAGTGTTGCAAAGAGGGTTGGGACTGTCAGGTACTTCCTGTGGAAGTCGGATGTGGAAGAGTTCATCGCCCACACTGTGACCTACATCCTGGCACTGCTGGGTTGCGGGCCTTGAAGCTCCAGGAGGGTCATCAAAGTGAAACAGCACGCAGCTAAAGCTGCATCCATATGAATTTGTAGCTCGAGCCAGTGCCCAAGTGGGTCATAGTTTGCCTCTTACACTTGACATCCACCCACCCACCCACCCACCTTCAACCCTCAACCCCTCCTCTCCCCCCCCCCCCCCCCCGCCTCCATGCCCCACGCCCACCCCTGACCCGCATCCACCCCCACCCCATCCCCAGTAGCACACACTGCTTGGGGCCGCCCATGTCCGAGCTACTGGAGCAGGCCCCGAAAGCTCCACTAATATGGTATCCAGCTGAGGAGGAGGTTATCGTGTTGCAGCTGCCGTGTTTGAATTGGTGTAGTTCTGTATTATTTGGTGTGGTGTGGTTAAGTATGGTGCGGTACCTCATGGTATGGTATGGTATAGTATTGTATGATATTGTTTGGTACGGTGTGTCATATCACAAAACAATCGTCAGCTGACATCGGATGTATATTTTAATATTCTTTATGCTAATTAGCATGAGCTAGATCTTTGGGTGATAGCTGGAGACCAAATAATCATACGGCGCTGTGAAGGAGAGCTGCCCACAGGAGGGAAATGCTGGGTTTGTGAGCTATGTTTTCCCATGATTAAAAACAATCACTTGTCCTGGGAAAAGCGAGGGCCGGCCGAATCTCTTTGTTTGCTTCCAACTCACCACCTCCCACACCGTCTGCCCGACGCTGTCACCGCTGGCTGGACAGGCCGGCTCAACACTGCCCATTACAAAAACGGCGAGCAGAAAATGGAGTCGGGTGAAATTTTCTCATGACCCTGCGGAACTTTGATTGCGATCTCTCACCCCTACCAGACCCTTGGTTTGCTGATAGGCCACATTCTCCCCCTCTCCCTGCCCCCGCCCAACCCCTGCTTACCCTCTTCCCCTGTTCCCATGCCCAACGGTGCTCTATGTTAGAGTTCGCTGGACAGAGTGTGATTTCCATAAATCAACGGCCATGCCCCTTCCAGTTTTGCCGAAGTTGAATATCCCGCCGTCTTCTCTTTCCACACACACACACACACACACACACACACACACACACACACTCCCCCCCCCCCCCCCCCCCCCCCCCCCGCTCCCATCTCTACCTCCCTAGCCCCGCCAACTTCAAACAGAGAATCCTCTCTCTCTCTCTCTCTCTCTCTCTCTCTCTCTCTCTCTCTCTCTCTCTCTCTCTCTCTCTCTCTCTCTCTCTCTCTCTCTCTCTCTCATATGGTAATATTTTGAATGTGGTAAATCGCCTTCGCTGACCAGCTGGACAAAAAATGTGGATGGAAAGCTCAGAAAAACACAATGGACGTAGGTTTGACAATCTGTCAAATTCTCAATACTGACATACCTGGTCCCTCTCACTCTATTGGGCCGATTTCTCAAAATGAGACTAGATGAAATCCGTCTCAATTTGTGGTGGAAGATCACAAACGCCTTACTTTGACGAGACCGAGAACTTTTCCTTTGCTTTGGCTGTTGCATCAGGTGCTATGGTCATAGTCACCTTGTTTTCAACTGTGGAGTTCAGGATGTTTATTTCCCTAATTAGGCGTGACTCAAGAAATGCCATCGTCAGGGATAATGACTGGCTGACTGTAGTGTTTACCCTGCGCTTCCTTTCCTGTAGGTGGGAGGAACTGTTCTGGGTGATTTTCTGTGTCATCCTGACCTCGCGGGGACGCGTCTGGTGTTGAGTCAAGCGTGCGCCTACACCTGAGAGGATCAAATGTCTTACAGGAATAATGCGTCTTGAAGACACAAAGCCTTTTGACCTTTGACCTTCCCGCTCTTAGAAAGCCGGCCAGTAAATTCGGCTTGTCACCGGGAATCACTGCCAGTTACTGAGTCGGTTCAGTGGTCGATTTCTTTGACCTCAAGCTCCCGCAGAGCATCGAGGTAGGAAGTAATGCTTGCACAGGTGCTCGATTGCTTCGTACAGAAGGTGTGGTTTTCAGACGCAACTTATCAGTAACGTCTGGGTCTCAAACCGATTTACAACTTATCCCCTGATCACTGGGCCGAAGCTCAGACGTTGCAACAGCACAGGCCAATTTTGTGTGTGTGGTAAAATAAGCAAGAATAGGGCTCGACCTAATGTTTCAAGTTCCACAAGACAAAGACAAAAAACTGAAGGATGTTTCAAACATATCCATGGAAACAAGAGATATGAAGTGATTTACATCACACTCAACTCAGGTGTATATAATAATCTATTATCAATATGCATGAGAGTGTGTGTGTGTGTGTGTGTGTGTGTCTGTGTGTGTGTGTGTGTGTGTTGTGTGAGAGAGAGAGAGAGAGAGAGAGAGAGAGAGAGAGAGAGAGAGAGAGAGAGAGAGAGAGAGAGAGAGAGAGAGAGAGAGAGAGAGAGAGAGAGAGAGAGAGAGAGAGAGAGAGAGAGAGAGAGAGAGACTTCAGACTTCAGACTTCATCTTTATTTCGGCCGACGAGCCACAGTATAAATTTACACGATTATATTCATATGTGCACGTGTTTAAACATCATCGAAATTATAATTTATAGCAATGATTCAATGGAAAAGTGTATATGAGACCTGATTATGTATATAACGTGGTGTTGGATTTCTAAGTATTTGCAGTTGCTTTTTACTAGTGTTCATGTTTAATGCACATATACCTGTATGTACACGTTTTCGTTGAGTTATGAAGTAACAGTGGCAGAATGTATGTACAGCATCACATATCTACAGGGTCGGATATCATTTCAACCATTTGGTTGTGTAGTTTCAAAGCATAGAAAATGCACATTGCAACATCAGAGAGAGAGAGAGAGAGAGAGAGAGAGAGAGAGAGAGAGAAGGGGGGGAGAGAGAGAGAGAGAGAGAGAGAGAGAGAGAGAGAGAGAGAGAGAGAGAGAGAGAGAGAGAGAGAGAGAGAGAGAGAGAGAGAGAGAGAGAGAGAGAGCGACATAGATTTGCTTCCACTAGACCTTGTACAAAGGGGGAACGGTAGTGCAACCTTGGTTACTAGAGCTGAAATGGTCGAAGTCGGAAACATTCGCGGACACTGTACCCGAGGTACTCAATCCGGGCGGACAGAGTACCAAGTTTGGGTGCCAGGCCCAAAAGGGCACGGCACAACTTATTCAGTACCCCAGTTTGAAATCTCGGCCTTACACAGTCACTTGACATACCGATGATAGCGCTCAGCTCAGACCGCACCCGCCACTCTGCCTGACTGATTTCGCACGCCCGGAGAGTTATGCTAAGATTCGGCCGCGTTAATGTATCTGCGTTTTGTGACAAACGTCTTGCTCGGCGGTACTGTACTCCATGCACCTTAACGGTCCTCGTGATTCGGGTGTAATCTTAAGCTAAACGACGATCCGAATGTTTCCGATTTCGACCATTTCAGCAGCGCCAATAAACGTCATTTAGCTTAAGATTACACCCGAATCACGCGGACCGTTAAGGTGCATGGAGTACAGTACCGCCGAGCAAGACGTTTGTCACAAAACGCAGATACATTAACGCGGCCGGATCTTAGCATAACTCCTCGGGCGTGCGAAGTCAGTCAGGCGGAGTGGCGGGTGCGGTCTCGTTCTCGTTCAAATACCGAGATTTCAAACTGGGGTACTCTGTCCGCCCGGACAGAGTACCTCGGGTACAGTATCCGCGAATGTTTCCGACTTCGACCATTTCAGCGTTACTAGATGTATTAGAAAAATGCAATGCCAGTCACCAGATACCTTTTATAAAGTTTTGGACGCCCAAGTTCTCACTGTATTGTTGTATTTTTCATAGGTATGGAGGCTGTGCAAGTGTTATGTAATTGTATGTATGTATAATGTACTTATATTGCGCGCACTTCCAGCCCAAAGGCTGCTCAGTGGCGCATGCACACAGTAAAAAAATGTCACGAATTTTCCATGGTTCTAGGATGTCCCTAGTAGGGGTCGACTAGGATCCCCTAGTCAGCAAGACGCGCTTGGCGGAAAAGGCACGTCTTGAGGCTTCCTCTGAAATTCACACTGTAAACTGGAACCACGGAAGAGATACCACGACTTGCCCATCAATGTACCAGATCTAGTTGTTATTTGAAAAACTGGTAGGTACCCTGTCTATGTAAACGGTAACATTCACTCGGTGAGGCACTGGTTAAGGTTACTCCGCATGGAAACCTCTCGACACCCACATATGATATACAGAACGCAGATGAACTCAAACCAGGAGACCCGGTGTCGCAGGATATTTCGGAACCGAACGAATGGGAACCATTCCGATTAATCCTGGCCCTGGTGGCAGGATTTTTCGGAACCATTCCGATTATTCCTGACTCTAGTGGCAGGATTTTTCGGAACCACCAGGATATTTCGGAACCGTCTAGAAGGTCATTAGCCGACATACATTTGTGACTTTACGACTTTTTCTAAACAGGCCAATGGACTTTGTGAACGCCAGAATGCCAGCACCCTTACAGCTCTGAGGAAATCAGTCCAAGACCAACCCAGTGACTGGTATAAACTTCTTGACGCCATAGCCTACTCCTTCAGAGCGTCCAGAAGGCGGTTGTACAATACATCTCTTCTCGCCTACCTGTTTATCTCCTTGTTTATGAATTACAAAAAAAGTGTACAAAGTGTAAACTCTGATTTGAAACCTCCTAGAAACTCAGAAAATCATACGAAAGCATCTAGAAGGTGGTTCCGAAATATCCTGGTGGTTTCGAAATATCCTGCCGCCAGGTGCGGGATAAATGGGAATGGTTCCGAAATATCCTAGGAGTTTTGGGAACCGGTTCCGATTTATCCTGGTTCCGAAATATTCTACGACACCGGGCCTACTGTATTAAGGATTTGTTGTGCAAATATGGTTTTGCGGACTTATTAGCTAGCCAAACTGTGATCAACAAAAAGGGCTTTAGCAGGAAAATGGCGAGGTGCATAATCTTTGAATTTTGTCATGACTGAACACAATCATTGTTAAGCAGTGCATTGTATTGTTTTTATCGTCAGTTATAGCTTAGGAGGGGAGGAGACGAGTAGCTACTTGCACTTGATTTTAAAAAAAAGCCATTTCGAGCTGCGTACTCTCAATACCGTTCTGGATTCAGTGAAGGATCATCAGAGCCGCCCAGTGATCAGGGGGTAAAGTGTAAAGCGGCTTGAGACCCAGACGTGGGTGATGAGTCGCTATACAGAACCACACCTCTACTTGACCTTTTTAACTATACCCTCACAACTTTCGTCATAACCGAGACTCCCCAGATGCCCTTTATGTGTGTCGAGCTCGTAGGGAGGAATTTGAGTGTGAATTTCAAATGCTGTATATCTGTCCAGTTTGTGAAGATTTTGGGCAGTAGTACTTATATAAAGTTGCCACCTTCAGAAATGTTGGGCATTTACTTTCCACCAGCGAAAATTGTATGATAAAATCATTAGCCATGTATTTGTATAATGCCTGAAAGAAAAGGTGTGAAGCCGTGGAAATTTAAACTGTCGAAGAGTTAAACATCTAATCATTGTAAAAGGCCAGAAGCCTAACAAATAAACCTGTCAATTCGTTCGTTCTTTCTGTCTCTCTCTCTCTCTCTCTCTCTCTCTCTCTCTCTCTCTCTCTCTCTCTCTCTCTCTCTCTCTCTCTCTCTCTTACCACATTTGAATATTTTGCCTCAAGGGCTGAATGTAAAAAAGGCAATACTGCCTAATTCACTACCCTTGTAAAATAAAGTTTGTTCGTTCGTTCGTTCGTTCGTTCTCTCTCTCTCTCTTGCTCTCTTTCTCTTGGGAGCTGAGATGGCGTTTTCAGTGGGGTTATGATCAGAGAGTTAACGTTTGTGCTCACAGCGCCCACAAGTAGATTAAAAAAATCAGGATATAACGAGAAGCACATTTGTATTTCCTTTTCACCATTACAGAAGACTCTGACAGTCTCCCTGGTATTCTTCAGGTCAGTTTGACCTATCC
>JAWQFJ010010968.1:15000-27500 GCA_034096865.1 Theodoxus fluviatilis
GTCCAGCTGAGATTGCAGCGAGGTGACAAATTAAGGCACACATGAGTCAGCGGAGAACGAATTATCGAATAATTTTCAGTGTCGAAGCGTCACAAAACATAAACCCTAGTCTCGGTCGTCGCCATCTTGGATCTTCGCTCGCCGCTGGGGTAGTTTCTTTTTTAGCTAGCTCTTACTGCGAAGCAAGATCTTGCGACCAAGATCGACTACCTATTTTGAAACCCTCACCAGCTGTCGGCTGTTGGTTGACCTGCTTTGAAGCTCTTGTAGATGGAGACTGTGGCTGTGGTACAGTTGAATAATCAAGTGTCTGACGATTGGGATGAGATCGATTGCTGGTGAGATCTTCAGTAGGTGATGACTTGCGGGAGGTGTTTTCAGTGACTTGCACATGTTCATCGGAATGGGCACGAGGAGTTGCAGCACTACTTCTCTCGTCCTCACCGGATTTTGTCATTCTCTGTCAATCGTCCTGTAACTTGTTCTGGTATGCTTCAGAAGCTGCCTCTAGTTGTGCTGTGAAGTCCCTCAACCACTCCGGTTCCTCCCTTGATGGCTGATCTGTTGCAGTATCACCGGTGATAGTGATTTCGGGCTCACTTGTTTCTTCTGCTACATAGTCCATAGTGCTGCTTGTTTCATGGACTGATGAAGTAGAAGCCTGTGAAGTACGTGCAGTATCATCAACCTTGTCGAATTCGGCATTCGCGGCATTTTCAAAATTATTTTCAAGACAGCTTTGAAAGGTCATCTGCTCACCCAAGCCCTGGTGTCTCTGTGCACGCAGCTGGTTACGTCGGAGCTGTGCTGGAGGCTTTCTTCTCCAGTATCCTTGGCGGGTATCGTTTTCGGGCAATGGCTGCCCGCCGCTTGGCTTGAATCGCAGCACAACGACGATACTGTCAGACTCCCCTGCCACTTTCCACGAGGACAGCTCATCCGAGGCAAGCAGCGAGGTCAGCAGTACCTCAACAGCTGTTGGAAGACCAGCAACTGGCACAGTGCTGTTTTTATTTCACTCACAGGGGGTAAAATAATCAGAGCCGAAGTGAATGTTTGCTCTTCACTATTCGCCACCTGCACTTGAGAGGTTTCTTCTTCTTCTCGTTCGCAGTGGCTATACTGTCAATCCGGTATGGGTAATGAATGTCGTCGTTTTCTCCACTTGAGAGGTTTGATTCTGATTATCTTTATTTCAGCCGACGACCCGTCAAAATAATATATTTTAAATACACATACGTGTGCCACCACTTGGCTAAAGGGATATAAAAGGCATAATGTACAGATACAACTAGTATACATTTCAGTCCTGCAGAACCAGGTACTGCAAGTCACAGAGATATAATGTCAAGGACATAAACATCATTCAATTGCCTGCTTGCTGTTTAACATTATTAAAATTATGGACAGGTGAACACTTTATGAAGTAAAAAATTGTACTACAAGGACTACGTACAAGTTTAGTAAATTTGTCCAAAGAGTAACATTATCTGACAATAATGTACACAATGTAAAATGTCGAGATCATATATATAGTGAGAGCACAAAGAAGATTAAAGATTTGCCCGTGTTCCCATAGTAAAAATGATTGCACCTATTTATGGCAGTTCTTCGCTTCTATCTTCTGGTGTTTTTATAAATTCCTGCTCTCGAAGTTTAAGACCGTAATAAATAAACATTGCTGCGTTACGAGATCTCTCCTTGTCTCGTCCATCAATCAGGTACAGTGTTTTTTATCGGTCTTGTCAAATATCTAGAAATATAGTTCGCGCTTGAGAAGTGAGAGAGAGAGAGAGAGAGAGAGAGAGAGAGAGAGAGAGAGAGAGAGAGAGAGAGAGAGAGAGAGAGAGCGAGCGAACTTTGAACTTTGAAACGTTATTCGTCAGACAACAAGTCCATGGAAGAATTCGGGAACACGGGTGGGGATGGAGAGTGAGGGACTTGCCTCAAGAGGCAAAAAAACAAGAGGTGCTGGGGAAATCAACAAGGGTACAACATAGTCAGGATGTCCCCGCTAATCACAGGATCTACATCCTAAAATGTTTATACTATAGATGTTGACCAAAAGGTGATGGCGAATCCACACGCCTTCAAACAAATATTGCAAAACGCTTCGGCCAGGAATGGAGGACAGTAGCTGAAGCCTAACATTTCAACCCGGTGTTTTAAACAGCAAATCATTACACTCCAGTGTACACTTACTGGCATTCATATGTCTGAGTTTCTTGACATTTCAACCAGCAAGGAAAAGAACTGTGCAATTCGATGACAGCTTGATAAGGTGTTTATACAGCATATATGGGAGTTGCAGTGTAGTGCCAGATCTGACATTGGAGCATTTTGGGATAACAAAATTTAAATAAACTCAAACTAGTCGATCGTTGTTCTCAGGACACTACATAATGCCGACCTGAAAATACGTGAATATACAACTGTTTACACTAATAAACCCCTCCCCCTTCTCCCTTTCTCCCTCTCCCCGTCCTCTCCCCCTCCCCGCCTTCTCCCCCTCTCCGTCCTCCCCCTCTCCCCGCCCTCTCCCCCTCCTAGCCCTCTCCCCGTCCTCTCCCCCTCCCCGCCCTCTCCCTCTCCCCGTCCTCTCCCACTCCCCGCCCTCTCCCCCTGCCCGTCCTCTCCCCCTCCCCGTCCCCTCCCCCTGCCCGTCCTCTCCCCCCCCCCATTCCCTCGCTCCCTCCCCGCCCTCTCCCCCTTCTACCCCTCTCCCCCTCCCCGCCCCCTCCCCGCCCCCTCCCCGCCCCCTCCCCGCCCCGCCCTCTCTCCCTCCCCCCCCTCTCCCCCTCCCCACCCCCTCCCCCCTCCCTCTCCCCGTCCTCTCCCCCTCTCCCTACCCGCCCTCTACCAACTTCCCGCCCTCTCCCTCTCCCCACCCCTCCCCCACTCCCGCCTCCCCGTCCTCTCAACCTCCCCGCCCCCTCTCCCTCCTCGCCCTCTTCCCCTCCCCGCCCTCTTCCCCTCCCCTCCCCCTCTCCCTCCTTGCCCTCTCCCCCTCCCCGCTCTCTCCCCCTCCCCGCCCCCTCTCCCTCCCCGCCCTCTCCCCCTCCCCGCCCCTCTCCTTCCCCGCCCTCTCTCAGTCCCCGTCCTCTCCCTCTCCTCGCCCCCTCTCCCTCCCCGCCCTCTCCCCCTCCCCCCCTCTCCCCCTCCCCCCCTCCCTCCCTCCCCGCGCCCTGCCCTTCTCCGCCCCCTCCCCCTCCTCCGCCCCCTCCCCCTCCTCTCTCTCTCTCCCCCTTCCCGCCCTCACCCCTCTCCCTCCTCCTCCCCTCTCCCTCCCTCCTCCTCTCCCCGCCTCCTCTTCCTCCCCGCCCTCTCCTCCTTCCCGCCCTCTCCCCCTCCCTACTCTCTACCTTTCCCTGCCCTCTCCTCCTCCCCGCCACCTCCCTCCCCGCCCCCTCCCCCTCCCCGTCTTCTCCCTCCTCCCCGTCCTCCCCCTCTTCCCTTCCCCCTCCCCGCCCTCTCCTCTTCCCGCCCCTCTCCCTCCCCGCCCTCTCACCCTCCTCGCCACCTCCCTCCCCGCCCTCTCCCCCTCCCCGTCTTCTCCCTCTCCCCTCCTCTCCCCCTCTTGCCCTCTCCCCCTCCCCGTCCTCTCCTTCTCCCCGCCCCCTCTCCCTCCCCGCCCTCTCACCCTCCCCCCCCTCTCTCCCTCTCCGCCCTCTTCCCCTCCCCGCAACCTCTCCCTCCCCCCCTCTCCCCCTCCCCGCTCCCTCCCCTCCCCGTCCTCTCCCCCTCCTAGTCCTCTCCTCCTCCCCCGCTCCCCCTCCCCTTCCCCTCCCCTCTCCCTCCTCCTGCCCTCTCCCTCTCCTGCCCTCTCCCCCTCCTGCCCTCTCCCCCTCCTGCCCTCTCCCCCTCCCCGCCACTTCCCCTCCCCGCCCTCTCCCCTCCCCGTCTTCTCACTCTCCCCGTCCCCTCCCCCTCCCTGCCCTCTCCCCCTCCCTGCCCTCTCCCTCTCCCCGCCCTCTCCCCTCCTTACCCCGTCCTTTCCCCTCCCTCCCCGCCCTCTCCCCCTCCCTGCCTTGTCCCTCTCCCGTCCTCTCCCCTCCCGCACCCCCCCTCCCCGCCTTCTCCCTCTCCCCGCCCTCTCCCCCTCCTAGCCCTCTCCCCTCCCCGCCCCCTCCCCCTCCCCGCCCTCTCCTCTTCCCGCCCTCTCCCCCTTCCGCCATCTCCCGTCCCCGCCTCCTCCTCCCCCCTTCCTCTTCTCCTCCCCGCCCTCTCCCCCTCCCAGCTATCTCCCCCTTCCCACCCTCTCCCCCTCCCCGCCCTCTCCCCCTCCCTGCCCTCTCCTCCTCCCCGCCCTCTCCCCTCCCACCCCACTCCGCGCCCTCTTCCCCTCCCCGCCATCTCCCCCTCCCCGCCATCTCCCTCTCCCTGCCCTCTCCCCCTCCCCGTCCTCTCCCCCTACCCGACATCTCCATGTCCTCTCCCCCTCCCCGCCAGCTCTCCCTCCCCTCCCCCCGCCAAATTTTTGTTGATTTATCAGAACAGATCACACGAGCAACGACTCCACACACTCTAGTAATTTAACGTCAACAGGCTGACGGAGAGTTCTAAAGGAAATAGTTATGTTTGCAGGCCGCCACCCCAAGCACACATCTTCAATAATTTGCAACCCACATCACTAAAATGTGTCGTGGAGGGCATGTCCGTTTGAAGCATTCAAAGCAGTAGGACACTTTAGGCTTATTCAGGAGTACGAAGCGCTGCATGAGCGCTTCATGTTGGCAATTGAGCGCTTTTTGCCTCTCCTGAACACCTACAGATTAAGTGCAGCGCTTCCCTTGTTAAAGGGGAGATAAATCTTCTGCGCCGCATGTTGTGCTGCTAGACGCTAAGAAAGTGTTTTCTTTGCGCAGACATCGTTTATGCACGTTTAAATGTATTCTGCATGAATAAAGTCCACTACTGTGTCATCCTTACCTGCCATTACTCGCGCATACAGAGCGCTTGGGGCAAATAAAGCCCGTTCCAGTCCAACAATGATGTTTCTGATGGTTATTTTACGCATCGACGGCCAGTACGGGATCGAATACGCCATTTTGAAAATCGTGTGAATCACCTCGGATCTGTGATGCACAGCGTTGCACGAATCACGCCCCAAAATTGCTGTTCAGGAGTGAAATACGTGCAGCGCTTTACAGCGCTGCGCTTCCTGAACAAGCCTTTTGTGTGCAATTTGAACACTCAGTGCACGAAAAGGATTCCGATATGCTGTGCGTGCTGTCTGGTCCAATGAGGTGATGTTTCAGGAGTAGCTTCGGACGTCATAGGTTTCACTGCAAAGCTTTCGTGTGTCGCGGGTGCGTCATGGAACACATCAAGTTCACACTCTGTTTCAGGACAGGGGTGTCAGAAGAGGAGGGAACTTCAGCTGATTTTCCATGGACAAGTTCTGTCTATAATTTCCCCTGCCTTTGCTTCTAAACAGCGCCTGACGCCTGTAGTCTCTCTGCTTCTTTGACGGGGAATTCCGGTTTTTGGCGAGGAAAAAAGTATGAACTTTCATGGCGACCAGGCCGCACGAATGGCCTCGCCCACACCAATGTTACAGCAGTAAAATCAGAATTTGAGTCAATTTTCCCATTATCCAAACGATGAGACTCAAAAAGTTCGCTCACCGCACAGCGTAGGATGTTAGCAACTTCTCCTCTAACATGGTGCTCCAGTACACGGTACAAGTCCAGTTATTTGGTTGTTCAACGCAGAGCTCGACTCGAACACAACCAGCCTGAACGAGGACTAGGGGACGAGTGAGAGAGAGAGAGAGAGAGAGAGAGAGAGAGAGAGAGAGAGAGAGAGAGAGAGAGAGAGAGAGAGAGAGAGAGAGAGAGAGAGAGAGAGCGAGAGAGATCGCAACTTCCTTTCAGCCCCCCGATTTTGTACGTGGAAGTGTGGCAGGTATCTGTGTGGTTTCTAACACCACGCCCATCAGCTACAAGCAATTGCAGGTCAAACGCTCTAACCACTTGGTAACAAAGGAGGAGAAGGACAAGGACAAGGAGAAGGACAAGGAAAAGGATGAGGTAAAGGACAAGGAAGAATAAGACGGCGAGGAGGAGAACAAGGACGAGTACGAGAGTAAAGAGGAGCAGGTCGAGGTCGACGATGAGGACGAGGAGGAGGAGGCAGAGACAGAGACGAGGTTATGGAGGCAGCACATTATGGACGGTAGCGGTGGCGGCAGTAGAAGGGGACTTAGCAATAACTCAGGGTTTCTGAGTCAGTTTGGTCCTCTCAATTTCTACTGGAATTTGCTGTCTTTCCCTCTCCACCTTTCACTGAACATTCTCCTCTCCGTAGACTGTGTGTTGACCCGTAACTTTGAAGGGTGGTTGACTCTACTTCGACGCCCAGTGTATCTGTCGCTGGGCAAACGGTCTATTTATAGTTCATGACAAAGTGCCAAGGTCCGAAGGAAGTGATGTCCGGTTGTCTGGGCACTTTCATACATTTTCAAATGCCTCCTGGCAATGAACAGCTCACGTCCTGCCTTTAAATCGCTCATGCATGACGTGTTTGACTGGTTTCCCGCCTGTTGCTGTCCTGCTCTTCCATCAAGCCCAAATTACGTGAGACTATAAATAGTTAATGACTACCAGACAAATGAATCCATCAACTGAAGGCATTACTGTGTGCACCGAGAGACAGCTTTAAAAGTGTAACAAATTTTGCTTATATGAGTGTTATATGTGCTTGAATTCCATCAGCCTGTATGCTTTGCATGTTAATGTATCCATAAGACACATGTGTAATTAGCTTTTTTCATTTGTGTATACGACGTGTCAACGTATTGTAACTCCGTATGAGTTGCTTATGACTTGAAAACTCGCACATGTGTCTCAGTAAACACTCCTTCAGCTACTACACTTTTTTTTCTTCTGTAAACTCATTGTCCCAAATTATTATAAAGTTATTACTCTTAAGAGTACGTATATACATCAAAATCAATATGACTAGGTCAGATCATGCAAATATCTTTATGGCATTAATAAAGTAGATCGTATTCTATCGTACGACAAGAAAATAGTCTTTCATAATGTCTTATTCTCTCTCATACTGATTATACTCTTAACAGTTGGGGGAATTTTTTACCACCAGAACACGATTAACAGCCAACTCAAACAATCTGCTCCCATTATTTTAAATGTTAGTGTATCCACTACCAAAGATTGTCTATTTTCAAAGCTAATCTGGATGAGCTTCAAAACAAGACATGCAATCGAGTTCTTTTTTTCTTGCATTCTAAGTACCACATAATCTCACTTCCTCCAATCTTTCAAAACTGTGCGTCGTGCACCATGATCTTCGACTGAGATCATTAAAAAAGCCACCTTCACCTTCCTCGTATTCCACTACAATAATACAAAGACTCATTTATCTGTAATGCGGCACAAATATGATATATTCCATTCCGAGCCATGTGAGAAATCAAGGGTTGCTGTCTCGTTTTAGGCAGGAAGTGCGGAGAAGAGAGAGAGAGAGAGAGAGATAGAGTGAGAGAGAGAAAGAGAGAGAGAAAGAGAGAGAGAGAGAGAGAGAGAGAGAGAGAGAGAGAGAGAGAGAGAGAGAGAGAGAGAGAGAGAGAGAGAGAGAGGTAGGCAGGCAGGCTGGCAGGCAGGCAGGCAGTACACGGTCAGCCCCTCAGCCTCTACTCGTTTGTTGAGACCATGTCTTTTGACAGGTGGAGATGGGCGAGCCTGCTTTGGGGTTGGACGATGTGCGAGGCGCAGTGCCGTGGTTCTATCACTGGGACGGAAAATTCTGGGTTTATTTAAAAGACGGACGGACGGACAAAGAAACAAACACACACAGACAGACAGACAGACAGACAGACGCACCTACAGCCACACACACAGATACACACACAAACACTCACACACACACGCAAACATTTTTAATTCTTCTACCATCATCGATACCCACACGTTCGTTCCATACAGCACAATTGGTTGGATTTGGGCATCGAATAGTTTACAATATTCATGAAGAGTAACGTGAGAGAAATTCCTCAGTGATCTGCCTGTACATGCATGGATACTGTATAAGATCAAGTTTAGCCTTCGCTCCGTTTGCAAGATCGGCTGGCATAATACTCGATGCTAGTTTCGTAGTAATCACATCTTCCAAATATCTTAATTCATGAACAGTACCACTTTTCATGAGGCGCCATATGACCACCTAATCGATTTATCATCACTTTCGATTTCTGAGTATTCACCACTAGCTCTAATCTGTCAGATGCAAAAAAAAAAACCCAACACGGAGCTGATTCTGAAGGTCAATCACAGTGTCAGATAAACGAAGTACGTGGTCGGCAAAAGGTAGAATACAAATGTCTGACGTAGCAGGCAGTTTTCGAACCTTTGCCCAATGTCCAGGTCATTCATGCAGGAAGGAATAATAGAACCCTTTCAATCATTCATCTCTAAATATCCGCTTGCCCCATGACCATTGTTAGTATCTCCACTGCAGTTTCAGCATCCCCCGTTCCCACACTCGTACCTTACATCGCTAATGTTGAAGACAATAACCAAGGGGTTAAGGTGTGGTGGCATGTTTTGTCTAACATGCGGTGCATCCAATTCCTATGTTCACTAGCAACATCCCTGCTGTCGTCACGTAGGTTTCCGCATTCCTGCTTCGAACCCCCTCATCTAACAGTCCTTTCTGCGTCTGTTTGTCTGCATCTCAAGCTCTATCTCCACAACTGATGGGTCACGTTATCCTTCTACCTCATCTGTGCTGCTGACGTCCTTGCTGACGTCTGTGATGCTGACGTCCACGCGGCTGACGAAGTTAGGTTAACCCTACTACGGAAAATTGAGACTGGAACCCCAAGAATTTCCACGTCATCATGAACAGAAGATGCATTTCAGCCCAGAGTCATACACTTCTCAAGCATAAATAATAAAAAGATACTACAGCATGCACAAACGCACATTACTATGAAGAAACAAGTCTGATGAAGGCTGAGATATAAGACATACTTCTAAGTCTTAGAGAAGGGGTTGACTAAGAAGGCAGGAAAGGGTGGACCTCTCAGTAGGGGAGTGACTTAGACAGCAGGAAGAAGGGAAAACAAAAAAGTGATGAGGCAGAGATAAAAGGTAGACTTCTCAGCAAGGGGAATGACATAGAAGACAGGGCTTTAGAGATGTGAAAAGAGATGATGAGGCAGAGATAAAAGATGAACTTCTCAGCACGGGATTGACTTAAAAGACAGGATGTGGAGACATAAAAAGGGAGTGAGGAAGGGATAGAAGATGGGCTTGTCAGAGAAGGGGGTGAATGAGGAAGCAGAAGGGGGGGGGGAGGGGGATTGAAAGGGGACCTCCAGACGTGAGGGTTCGGGTCGTTAAGGATTGCATTAGCATGGCTGGCCAGGCCAGGCCAGACGTCCACAGGAAATCTACGCGGCGGACGCCTATTACGAGGTTGAGACCGGTCCCCCTGGTTAATTTGGTCAGTTTTTCAGTAGCTGACACCTGCTAGGGCAGCCAGGGAGATTGACTCGCCGGGGCGCTAATGCTGACTGGCCGGCCCTAAAACAGCCATCGACCCATGGATGTGCCTGGACAAATGGACGCCGCGTCTCCGCCGAGCCCCTAGGGGGGCGGCGGGAGTGGGGATGGTGGGGAGGTGACGTGGGTCGGAGATGGGGGATGTCTCTGGCCAGAGGGAGAGCGGCCTTTTAGCCTTCCCCAGGGCCAGCAACAGCGCACCCTGGTGGCGAAGTGCTGTATTATAGTACTGGCCATCCCACCAATCTGCGTCGCTTGCAGATCAACGTACCCAGACTCTGGGGCGTGTTTTTTAAGGGTCTTGACGAAGGGCAAAGGTAGGGAAGAGGGTGGGGGAAGTGGGAGAAGAGGGGAGGGGTTTTAGGAGGCATGAGATGGAGAGTGAGGGAGGGGGGCTGGGGAAGTCTGACGAGACCGAGGCGTTGACCCTAGCCATGCGTCCATCTGGGCAAGAGACATGGACACTGGAGTGTCTCAGTTGCTAACTCAATGTCTCTTTTCTTTCCTCTGTGCAATTTCACATGTAGCCTACAGTGTGTGGGAGTTCAATGGCTGGATTTGCTCTTGTGGCGCTTATATGCCAGTACATGGATCTGATAGGTTTTCGTTGTGAGCTTGAAGTTGCATGAATGGAAACACTAGAAATGACGTATAGTCTGAAAGGAACGCATGTAGTTGTGCTGCATACAATTCTCATATCTGGATGGAATATTTCCTATTGCCAGTCAAGAGGTTTTGTCCATTGTGTTTACTGTAAAATCACGCCGTACCTAGTATCTGCACATGGTGTCCCTAATGCAGAACGAAAACTCTTCACGGATAAAATTTCAATGATTGGAATATTGCTATGACACTTCGTATTGTTATTAAGTTGTGAGTGTTTGAAAGTTGAAATGCGTTCAATCCTTATGTGCAAGATCTGTCAAGCTCTAATATCGTGTTGATTACTACCGTTAGAAAATCCTTTCTCTTGAAAAGGTTGCGATTTGCTTCATTCAATCTTGCAATTTCGTGAGAAGCTGAACGTGCGAAACGACGGTTGAAATAAAGATTTGATTTTTTTTTCATTTTAAGCATTTATATTGCCGTAACATTCTTACATGCAAACTGCCTTTCAACATAAAGATTCATTATCACCTTATACATGTAAATGCGTTTGAGCAATTCTATGTCTTTGGGCAAATTCTAAAGCTCTAGCGTTTCTTATATTTAGCAATGTTTAACGATTCCTGGTTTCCTGTGTTGGCAAAACACAAACACATCTCGCGAATGTCGTTTCTAAAATTTCCCTGACGCATATGCGTGTATGTATGTATGATTTCTATAGCGCCAATTTCAGAAAAATGCTCAAAGGCGCTGCGAATAATAATAATAATAATAATAATAATAATAATAATAATAATAATAATAATAATAATAATAATAATAATAATAATAATAATAATAATAATAGTTTATTCATCGCACATACCTTCCCTTGACAGGCAAGCTCATGGCGTTTACAATCCAAAGAATCAACACTCATACAACCACTCAACACCACATTCCTACAAAAACTCACACACTACACACATAAACAAAAAACAAAAACTAAGATCCAATAGAACACATAGAACAAACTATACAATATACACAGCACTTGCAGGCCAGGTCAAGTAAGGCGAAGCAGCTCAGCGGGAAAGGCGGATCGGAAGAGGTGGGTCTTTAGAGCACTTTTGAACTGGGGCAGAGTGTCAGAATGACGGACTGAGAGAGGGAGACTATTCCAGGTTACAGGTCCGATATAGGAGAAGGCACGCTGTCCTTGAGTTTTCTTATTACGGCGGGGGACCTTAAGTATTCTAGAGTCAGCAGCTGAGCGTAGAGATCTGGAGGGCGTGTAGACTGCAAGAATTTCTGTAAGAGCGTGTGGTGCGGTGTTGTCGATGGCTTTGAAGCACAAAGTAGCAAGTTTATAATCTATCCTCTGAGAGATGGGGAGCCAGTGAAGTGTATGTAGGAGTGATGAGACATGGCTACGCTTGGGACATCGAAAAACTAGCCTAGCATCACAATTCTGAACTTTCTGGAGTTTGTTAAGCAGAGTGTCAGGGATGCCAGCGAGAAGAGAGTTTCCATAGTCGAGACGAGACAGGACAAGTGATGTGATGAGCGTTTTGGTGGCCTGCTGAGAAAGATAATGACGAATGGTACTAATTTTCCTTAGCTCGTAATATGCTAACTGACAGACTTTGTTGACATGAGATCTCATTGACAGATCATCGTCAAACATGACGCCTAAATTTCTAACAGACTGAGAGAAGACGATGTCACTGTGACCAATGGTTAGTTTGAGGGCCTGATCCGATTTGCCTCCGCCGCCCACCAGGAGTGCTTCAGTTTTTGAGTCATTGAGTTGGAGCTTGTTCCGGGTCATCCACCGTTTCACGTCAGAGATACAGTGTTCGCTGGTAGAAAGAAGAGAGTGGATTTGACTGGGATGGGAGGAGTTGTAGAGCTGGGTATCATCAGCAAATTCACTGTGAGAGACTGAATGACTGTCAATTACATTGGAGAGTGGTTGGGTGTACAGTAGAAACAGCAGAGGACCCAGAGCAGAGCCCTGAGGGACTCCGTACTTGAGAGGTGTAGGATCAGAAACAAAACCCGAGATCGAAACAGTCTGTCTACGTTGTGTGAGATATGAATGCAGGAAAGAGAGTGCTAAGTTCCCACTGCCAAAAACGTTTCTAAGATGGGTAAAAATAATTCCATGGTCTTTTGTGTCGAACGCGGCACTCAAGTCCAACAGAGTAAGAAGAGAAACTTTGAAATTGTCAGAAGCAACGAAAAGATCGTTTAGAACACGGAGCAGAGCTGTTTCGGTGGAATGATGAGCACGGTACGCGGATTGAAAGCGACCCTAAGGTCATACTGGGACACGTGCTCCAGCAGCTGCTGCAAAGCTAACTTCTCTAACAATTTTGACAG